>SNVD02012175.1:0-64319 GCA_013180625.2 Boswellia sacra | reverse complement strand
TCTTAGTTCGGGTAGTTTTCAAGAATGGTCTCCCCAAAAGAATCGGTGTTGGATTGGGAGATGTCTCATCCTCCATTTCAAGAACATAAAAGTCTGCTGGAAATACCAATTGATTCACCTGCACAAGCACATCTTTTACAACTCCCTTGGGATATGCATTAGAACGATCAGCAAGTTGAATTACAATACCAGTTTCCGCAAGGGGTCCAAGATTCAACGAAGCATAAATAGAATAGGGCATGACATTAATTGATGCTCCTAAATCTAACATAGCTCTTTCAAAATTGGTATTGCCAATGGTGCATGGAATGGTGAACGTACCTGGATCTTTGCTTTTCGGAGGAATTTTTCTTTGCAATACAGCTGAAACATTTTCCCCCACACTTACCTTCTCATTTCCTTTCAACTTCCTCTTGTTGGTGCAGAACTCTTTGAGAAATTTTGCATAACGAGGCACTTGCTTGATAGCATCTAGAGTGAGTAGTTTACATCGATCTTGCGAAAAGTTTCCAGATTTATTGTTCTTGTTCTCCTTCCTGATTTTGCAAATCTCTTGGAAAATGGTGGAGGGTAACATATGAATGAATGCGAAAATTTTAGGATTTACATAGAAGCGGATGTTTGTTCATGGTGGAAGTGGTGTCATCTCCTTCATCAGTTTGTGATTTCTTTGGCAGGACATCTAATTGCTATTCATTTTGCAAAGTTATCGCACAAGAATTCTCTCTTGGATTGATCACCGTTTGACAAGATAATTCTTCTGAGCCTTGGCCCTCGAATTTGCTCATGGTAGTGGCCAATTGTCCCATTTGATTTGCCAAGTTTTGGATACTTGCCCCAGTGTCCTGCTGGAATTGCATTGTGTTAGTGGCAAGTGCATTAACAATATCTTCGAGAGACATACCTGAGTTTTGCGAAGCTGGTTGCGGTGCTGGATGTGGCATTGGTGGTGGTTGCATTTGAAATGGTTGCTGCACTCTAGGTTGATTGAAACTTTGTGGCCGATTGGGTATCACATTTGGAGTGATTGGTTGACGATTCCAGTAACTGAAATTATGTTGATCTTCCCATCCAGCATTGTAAGTGCTAGAGAAAGGATCATACCATTGCCTCGTTTGTCCTGGAAATCCACCCATGGCATTGGCTTGTTCCATATATTCTTCTTGTAAAGTTGGATACATGTCGATTGGATGCTCCATCGTAGAATATATCCCACATTCATAAGATTTTTGCATATCTCCTACAGCCATGTTTTCCACAAGAGAGGTTAGCTCAGAAAGTTGTTGTTCAATGTTCGGAGTGCTTACCTCATTTACACTCCAATGTAATTGTGGCTCAAATTGGCTACTGAATTGTTGGAAATTTACTGCCATGTTGCCCAAACACAAACAATCAGAAAAGAAAAACAAACAAATACGAATCAACAATGAAAACAAAATAACAAATCGATTAGAAAATCAATCCCCGGCAACGGCGCCAAAAACTTGATGCGTTCGAAACTAGCAAGTATACTAGTCGCACAAGTAATAAAGTGATAAGTAAGATATCGTTCCCACGAGGATTGATTCTAATTGAATTTGTTATTTCCAGCAACAATAAACTAAACAGGGGGGATTTTTGTTGAATGCTTTACTAAATGAAATAAGAATGCAAGTAAAGAATAACAAAACAGAAAGTAAATTTGAATGAAAAATCAATGGGAGAAAGCTGGTTAAGAGGATCCTTCTCTACCACAAGATATGGATTTGCGAATTAATTGTAGAATTGTCATCTAATTACAGCATTGAAGTTATCAACCGTAGATAACAACAAGCTCTGTTATCCCAATCTTTCCTTACTTTGTTGTTAAATAAAACAAGCTCTTTATTTAATCTCTATCCATTAAACAACCTAGAACAAGCTCTCTAAGTTTAATTCAATAGAAGCATTACGATGAGAAAGATAGGTTGATCTAAGCAATAATCACACAAGTTCGGATTATTTAACCTAGGTTGTATTTTCCAATTGCAATCTCTGATCACAATTTTGCTACTAATGATTGGAAATTCATGACAATTACGGATCAAGATTTCTAATCTAGCAATAGACAACAACAGATTATATTCAGTTGGCCATTCCAAATACAATCAGTAAGCAATCATAAGCATTAGATATGGGAAAATACAAGCAACTTCAATTAGAGAATTGGATAACAATTTCTTACACAATCAACTCACAAAATCCATATCAAGGGCTTTGAAATCACCCTCAACCAATTCAGATTTAGTTACACATATTCAATCAGAATAACAAATACAATACAGAGAAATTCCAGAATTGAAAAGGAAAGAAAGAACTTAGCAAATTCTTTGAAAATCTTCTTTGTAGATGAATCTTCTTGGAATTGTAGTTCCTCCTCTTTCAAAATCTTCTTTCTCCTTCAAGAACTCCAAGGGATGAGAGAAATCCAGAAATGCAGCCTCCTCCCACGTTTTCCCCTCTTCAAGTTATGAAAATAAAACCCTAAAATGTGTTTAAATACTCTGCTACAGTAACCTGCTACAGTGCCCGTATTATACATGCTACAGTGATTTGTGGAATTACATTTCTATACTTCTCACACTGTTTTGATTACAACTTTTGGTACACTGAATGGATTTATAAACCGTAAATTTCTCCAGAAAATAGACTTCGAGAGCTTTCCAACGGTATATAACATGTCATCGGGTTCATTGTATATCAATACAATTAAATCCGAGAAGATCACTGACTAGCAGAGGTGAAAATGAAGGGTTTTACTCCATTTTTGTGCAAGTTGCTCCAAAACTCCTACAAACATCAAAACCACACAAAAACATAAAAATACCAAGGAATATAGCAAAGAAACATGGACGAATTGATATAAAAGTAATACATAAATAGACACCTATCAATGAATAATGGCTTATTATGGTTTCTCCCTTTGAATGGTAGATATTCATCTATAAGGATGATTTCCCCTCTTTCTCTTATCCTCTTAAGTGTTCCTCTAGTCAAGGCAGTTAGCATTTCATTAGTAGTGGTAGCCATCAATATCTCTGCCTCTGCCAAGGCCTTCCCCATGGCTTCTCTATGCTTTTGGGATGATATAAGTAGATCCCAAATGCTAGCATTCGTTTGAGTCTTCTTCAACTGTTTGATCACTTGATCTTCTTCTCCCTTGGTTTCTTCCTCAATTCTCATTTCTTCTTCGTCATCACTACTAAAGTCAGCCCAAAAGTTTGGAAGGGTCTTGACTTGATGGCATAGGCTTCTTCTTGATGGGCATCATTTCAACTCTTGGGGCTCTTGCTCTTCTTGGTCACTAAGATTCACAATTTTGGGTTCCAAGCTTTTCTTGACCCCTTTCACTGCAATGCTAGCCCATCCACCTTGATATGAATTTAACTGCCAAAGTAATAGGCTCATCTTTTACGCTCTCGATGATTTGTTTAGGCTCTTCTTCTTTGGGCTTTCTAGCCTTGGGCTTCTTTGTCAAGGCCACCTTTCTGGCGGTTTGTTCTAGCTTGGACTTCTCCCTTCTTTTGGCTCTCTTATCCCTACTTAATCTACACTTCTCGAAGGAATTCATGACTTGCTTCTTACTCAACCCCAATCTAATCATGTTTGTTGATGGAGAAGGCACCCTGTTGTTGTTATACAATACATTACTCTTTGTGTTGGGCTCATATGTCTCTGGGTTAGGAATTTGGCTCTTGTTAATCAAATCTTGGATCTCATGGCGGAGGCAAGTGCAATCGTCAGTTTTATGGCTAGTCACTTGGTGAAATTCACATTTCTCATGGCGCCTCCAATTCCTTGGTAGTGGGTTTGGAAGCTCTCTAGGTGGCAATGGTTGCAAGATCCCTTCAACCCCCAATCTTGCAAAGACTTTGGAAAGTAGCCTTCCCAAAAAACCGAATCTTCTTTGTCGAGCGACTATCTTCACCTCCATGTGCTTCCTGCTAGGCCCACTAGGTTGGTGGTACTACCCTTGATTTCTTTGGGGTTACCACGGGTGCTTCTCTTCTATCTAGACTTCAATTCTACTATTCGGATGCCTAAATCATACAAATCTTTAAATGTTTTGATAGGAAAACCTGCCAGTCTATCACTAATGAAAGCATCTGTTGATCACCATTTGAACTTGGTCCTTTTCCATGAGCCTGGTGGTCATTTTCGCTGTCTTAGCCCTCCAACGAACTAGGTGCTCTGAAAAAGTCTTGCTGGGCTTTTGTCTTGTCGTCTCCAAATCCCTCAACGTTACCCCCAGTTGGGTATTGTGGCAATATTGTTCCACGAATTGTTGAGAAAGTTTCTCACAATCTTCTTGAACTCTCTTTGGGAGGTCATGATACCATGCTACCATATCATCTTCAAGGATAGCATGAAGTATTTTAGTATATGCTCATTCGTCAAAAGAGTTGTGGCCATGATGGTTGCATACTGCCTTAAGTGTGTTTTGGGATTTCTTCCTTCGTTGAACTTAGGCAAGTCTGGTAGATGAAACTTTGGAGGCAACTCTTGGTTTCCCATAAGCAAGATGTCATCCAGCTCGTCGACCATTTCTAGCCCCTTCTTCTTCAAAAGGGACAGGACCTTTTCCATGTCCTTGGCCAATTGCTTGACTAATTCAGGTTCTTCGTGATTGATCGGGCTCTTCCCCCTATTTCTACCTTGGCTAGTTTCACCATTACCATTACCATTATCCTCGGGTGGCGGCTGATTCATGTGGTTAGGCCCATTCCATAAAGCTTTAATGAGTTGGGCCACTTGTTGTTGGAGCGCGATGATGTTAGCCTTGACTTGAGCCATTTCAGCATTGTTGGTATTTGGTGTAGCCATCTCGTCAATTGATTTTTCTTGTCTTGTCAAATGACCGCCTCGCTGAACCCAAGCTATGATGGCTATAAAATAAAAGTGTTAATACCATGCATGCATGCATGTATGCATGATATGATGCATGCTTATACAAGGGCATGGACACACTTTCAGCCTTCCAACCTTATTCCTCCCACACATGTAAGGTTCAGTATGTTTTCCTAGGATTTTAGGCTTCATTCCCAAGACATCATCATGGGATGTGGGAATGTGAGATTCTTTCTCCTAATTTTAACATTCACGGTGATGTTGGATTCTTCATGATTATCATAACGTGGTTTTCAAAACATCATGATAACCCTAACTCAATGCCCATGGTCCCATTTTTGTTCTTATATGCGACTTGACATGCGGCATTTGTTCATGGTTTCATGAGGTTTGAGTTGACGTTATTCTAATCAAGGGGAGTTTACATCTATAGACATGTGTTTCAACATAGGTTTTGGATATTCATCCTATTAGAAATTTCTAAAGTCATCTACATAGGCTTGAGTCTCAAGGGTCCAATAGTTTAGGCTTCTTCGAGTGAGAGATGCCCCCTTGAGCTGATCTCTTTTTATATCAATTCAATGGTACCTGCTCAAAGGCGGTGGCACCAACATGAGTCGCCTCAGGGTCGAATGAAGCCAAAGACTTCTCATACCAATGCCATACAACTAGTTTGAGGCATTTCATGCTCATTGTGTGCAAAAGTGTACTGATGCAATGACTCATTACATCAACACGAGGTATTAAAATTTGGTATTCCCACCAAAATCAACTTCTCTTATCCCTGGTGGAGTCACCACTGTGAATAGGGCTTTCATCTTACTAGAGCGTTTGCGACCACGATACTGTGTCAAAGCCTTTTTTGAGACTTAAGGGAACACAAACAAGCCACAGACACGTCTAGAGAAATGAGTCACCACCTAATTATTCAATTAGGAACGAATGGGGGTAATCCTATCCCCCACTTCAGGACCTAAATTACCTTCATCCCTTTAGAGATGGGTTACAAAGGTTAGGTATGAATCTTTCAACCTACCCAAATGTGAATTCGGCCTCCTCTTGGGAAATACCAAATTAGAATAGCTCGCATTGTTACTTAGTTTGCTTAAGTGGTTGATTTTGTACACACATTCTCATTTTTATCTTCGTTAAACATATGAGGTGATTGTTTAATCAATGGCAGTTGTATATTCATACATAGAAAGAGGGAGGAGAAAAGATTACATTTTCGTCAAACATGAGGGAGAGAGGAAGAGGATTACATCACTTTTATTCTTCAATAAAATAAAATATTCATCCATAACATCAAATACAAATGGCCTATTCGAGACCCAATAGATGATGAATTCCTCACCACCATACGTGAGCCTATTCAACGTCTATTGAGCCTCTATTCATGCATTAAATCAATCATTCCTAATGATGGTCCCTCACTAGCAATGTAAGTCCACCACCACTTCATGTCATTCATACAATTACATTTCTATCATAATTCATGCATTAATGAACAAATTATAAATCATACAAAGCCATAATCTAATATCATGGCATTCTAGCCTAGATTTTATCATGGCAATTCTACCTATTGCATTCTAGCATTATTCTTATCAATTCATGTATCGTCATGGCATTTCTAGCCTAAAATATAGCATCCGTGCATATTCTAACCTAATTCATGGCATTCAAGGCATGTTCTTGCCTAATTCAAACAATCACCAATCATAGCATTCAAGGGTAAAATGGTAATTCTTCCTATTCTATGTTATTTCCTAGCATTCATCAAAACAAGTAAGTTTTCCTAGCATGATTCTAAGCATTTGCAAAGAAATTAAATTCCGGAGCATGTTTCTAAATAAGGAATGGAAAGATGACTTACCTTGACAAGCGTTTCCACGTTGCAAAATAAATTGGGTTATCACAATTCATAATAACCCTAATTATGCTCCTAAGCATAAAAATAAAATCTAAACATGCATTTTGTATGCAAGTAAAATAAAAGAGAATGGGAGGGAGGAGAGAATTATGCTCTCAAGACGTACCATTTTTGGATTTAGAGCAAGTGTGAGTCCACCATCATTTCATACATAAACAAACAAATTATAAATCAAATAAAGCCATAATCTAATATTATGGCATTATAGCCTAGATTTTGATAAATTCTATCATGGAAATTCCACCTATTGCTTATTCTAGCATAATTCACATCAACTATCATGGCATTTCTAGCCTAACATGGCATTCATGGCATATTCTAGCCTAATTCGAGCAATCATCATCAAACAAGCAATTCAAGGGCAAAATAGTAATTCTTAACTATTCTAGGCTATTTCCTAGCATTCATCAAAGCAAATAAGTTTTCTTAGCATGATTATAATCATGTGCTCTTAAGTATGATTTTAAGCATGTACGCCTAGGCATGTTTTTAAGCACTCACGCAGAAATTAAATTCCTAAGCATGATTCTAATAAAGGAGGGATTACGGACTTACCTTAACATGCTTATCCATCTCACAAAACAAATAGGGTTAGAACAATTCATAATAATCCTAGCATGCTCCTATGCATAAAATTAAACCCTAAACATGCTTCTTCTAAGTAAGAAAAATAAAAGAGAAAATTGGAGGGAGGAGAGAATTCTACTCTCAAGACGTACCCTTTCCAGCTTTAGAGTAATAGAACGCTTGAAAACTTTATACTAGAAAAGACTTCTCAAATTCTTAAGCGTGTCTTCAAGAGGGAGAAGACATGATTGCATTTGATAATCGGTGTATCCTGCAAAGTGAGAAGAGGCAAGTTTATATAGGAAAGGGTTAAAGATCAAAAAGGGAGAAATAAAACAAAAAAAGGGAAGTTCATATTGAAAATTTCTGAAAATAAGCCATAAAGGGTCGGGTAGCTATCATTAAACTGTCAAACAGCTATCTGGCAATCGATCGACCATCATCGAATAATTGGGCTATTATCATATGGCCGGGCGATTGTCATCCTTTGGCTAGCTCTTATCCCGTCGGTACCTTCCTATTGTGCCATCCTTTGATGCAGTCTCTTCAAGCCTTTGCTCCTTCGATTGCACATAACTTCTTGGATTCAACTCTGATTTGTTATCTGTAAATTTCTATGAAAATTAGACATCTGTAGCTTTGCAACAGTATTTATCATCAGATTCCTCTTGGATTATCTTCTGTGATTTCTTAAAATCATATGTTAGTTTTTGAGACTCTTCACCAACTCCTTCTCACCGTTCTCTTCTTCGCCCTTAATGGCATTTTGGTCATTTCTTTTTGCTCAACATCCATCCTTATTCAAAGACTAGTATGCCCATTCGAGGGCTAAAGGTGCCCCATTTAAGAGTGGATGTGCCTATTCAAGGGCAGATGTGCCCACCAATGGGCAGATGTGCCTATCTAATGGTAGATGTGCCCGTCAAAGGGTGAATGTGCCGTTCAAAGGCTAGAAAGCATCCTTATGATGCTATGATGAGAAACTCTTTAGTGCACCTACTTCTTAGGAGTTTTAACACTCTTCAGTGCACCTATTTCTTAGGGTTTGGCAACACTCTTCAATGCTCCTACTTCTTAGGATTTGGTAACACTCTTTAGTGCATCTATTCTAAGGGCATAAAACACTCTTAAGTGCACCTACTTTTTAGGGTTTTTAACACTCTTCAGTGCACCTCTTATTAGGGCTTGTGCCTATTCTAAGGGCTTAAAACACTCTTAAGTGCTCCTACTTCTTAGGGTTTTTGACACTCTTCAATGCGCCTCTTCTTAAGGCTTGTACCTATTCTAAGGGTTTAAAACACTCTTAAGTGTACCACTTCTTAGGGTTTCCTTCTAATGCATGCCTATTAGGAAAACTTCTATCATGCATTGCTTCACAGTCTTTTCACCTTCTCATTCTTCGTGCCTTCGACTAAGTATTCTTCATTGTCCTTTGATCTCTTCAAACTTTGCATTCGTTAGGTTTTATGCCCCTCTTCCGAGTATTCCTTATGCTTCTTATAGTCTTTGTATTCATTGGGTTTCATGCCCTTCTTTCAAGTATTCTTGCTTCTATTCTAAATTTCTTGTGGTCCAATGTAGAAATCTCTTTAGTTCTTCATTCTCGTATTCATGTTGTTCATCATCTGATTCATTGGGGATCAATCCCTTATCTTTGCAAATTCCTACAAGATTCAAGCAATCTTAACGTAAAATAAATTTAAGTTTTACCTTGTTCGGTGTGCTCCTCAACAAATTGTTTTCTAGTATCTAGAGGAATTCTTCCTCGTCATTCTGATTATAGATTCCATCAACCAACATTGCTCTTCTTTCCTTGTGAGTGGCTAAACCATTGCCATTGTTGAGTGCTTGTCACTAGTTCCATTCAGAAATTCTTTTAGTGTCTTAAGGCTGGTGAGGAATCTTTCTTTTTCCTTCTCTTTCTTCTCTCTCTTTCTTTTTTTCTCTTCTTTCTCTCTCAACTTTGTCTGTTTCCCTCTATTTTGCTTTTTTTCTTTCCTTTCTCTCTCTTTTAATTTTCTTTTCTATTCTTTTCTCTTTTTCTTTTTCTTTCTCTCTTCTTTCTTTTTTCTTTTCTTCTCTTCTTTCCCTCTTTTACTGTTTTATCCCTTATTAAAGGGATAGCTGGTCAACTGTCTAATAGTTGCCTGACAATCCGACCACTGCCCAATGGTTGGTCAATAGCTGCCTGGTTGTCTGACTGCTGGCCAACGATTAAGGGCTTCTATAAAGCCCGCTCGTCTTTTAACAGCTTCATTCGTACATAACTTCTTCATTTTTCATCTAATTCGTTCCTAGTTTTCTCCCACATCTTCATTTCAACTTCCTCTTTCCAATGGCAGGCCATCCAATCTACCTTGACTTAAACAAGATTGATCCAATCGAGAAGTCAACGTTGAAGGGTCTTCTGAAAGACCAAGAGGTGCTGATTATCTATGACGTGGCTTCCCACATGATCAATCTAGTATGTGCTCTTCTTTATCCCCCAGTTTTCTATTTTCTTTAAATTTTCTAGGCACATATTCATCTAGAGACTTCATTTTCTTGCTTTAGGAATACCATAAGAACAAGATATGTGGGTCATTTTCTAGAGCCCACAGTTGGTTTCTAGAGATAGAGAATGAGGCTATTATGAGTAAGATTGTTGATATCGGTTTCTACAAATTCATCGCTTGTCTTCTGCATACCTCTCGATATATTGATCGTCGAGCATTACTCGCTTTGTGCAAGAGATGGATGGACACGACCCACACTTTCCATCTTCTATTAGTGAGATGACCATCATGCCTTTGGACATTGTTGCCTTGATCAGCCTTCCACGTGGTGGGGAGGATATTCCTATTGACGCATGTATTATATAGTCAAGGGATCAACAGAATTTGATTTGGCAACTTTTAGGGTGAGAGGTGAAGGTCAAGAGCAACATAGCCATTTGGTACGCTCCCTTGTATGAATATTGGAGATGAAGATCCAACCTATCTCCAGTCAAGGTAGACCAGTATGCTCGCAACTTCATTGTCTATCTACTTGGTACGACACTCTTGGCCAACGCGTCGAACACCACTTCTTTGACTTTACTTCTTGCCCTCTAGGATCTTGATCGAATGAGGGATTTTGACTAGAGTCATGCTGCTCTCGGTCAATTGTATTTTGGTTTATATCGAGCCTGTCGAGGCGTTGCGAGGATCACTAGATTTGCTCTACTTCTTGAGGTAATTTCTTTCTTCTCTACAGTTTCAATATTTTGTTTATATGACTTCCATTTCATATGTGGGCATATGAGTTAGGAGTTCTACTCTTGTATTTTTTTTATTTAGACCGTTTGTGGTCATTTATCATTTATGTTGTTAAGGCTGTTTGTGGCCTTTTTACTTTGTTTTAGGTTGCTTGTGGCCTTTATTTTTTATCTTTTGTTGGATTGTATATTTCGACTTTACGTCCTTCTTGTAATTCTTGGGGTATGCCCCTCATATTTTTATATATTACAATTTTTTTGGATTTATATTACTAAGTAACTTTTCCAAAAAAAAAGTTAGGAGTTCTACTATCTCCTCTTCCTGCTTGTGAGGATTCTTCCTTCCCTAGGATGAAGAGGCGGGTTGCACGTCATGCAGAGCTTGAGAGGTCTCATCAACTAGACTTCTTTCGTGATTACATTCATACGATGACCTAGGACAAGGTAAAAAGACATTATAGTCAATATTTTTATTTACATCAGAATCTTATCATGCTTCTCTATTCTCTCACAGATTCACTCTAAATGGTGTGGTCCTAAGGAGAACTAGTTGACGACTATAAGGGTTGCTTCCTCTTTTAACTTGTATAGCATCCTCCTTCCTTGTGTGAACAACATGATGTGGTATTTGGGTGATCGTGTATGGGATTAGTACAATGGCCTAACATGCCATATAATTCCTCCTTTGCCACCAGGTCTGATGATAGATTCAACTGATTTGGTTATGGAGCTAGAGGCGTCAGACTACACGATCGGGATTCACTTGAATAAGGTCGAATTCCCATTGATGATGAATCTCTACATCGACTGGTTCGAGCCACTCTATTGTACACTAGGCCCGACCAATCTGCTGATGACACTCCTTATCCTTTGATGGTGTCTAGTCGCTCTGGCAGTTCTTCTGCCCGTCATGGGAAGAGATCGAGAGCCTCCTCTTCAGGCATTGGCGCGTTAGCTTCTTTTTCTACGACAACTTAGTAGCCACCTCCTCCACTAACTCCTTCAGCTGCCCTGGTTGCTCTGGTCGATCATGTGATTGGTGACCTCTAGGCTTACCCCATAAACGTCATCAACGCATGGGATGACAATGGGTCAATCTACAGCCATGTGATCACCAACTATTTGAACATGCCCGTTCCTTTCGTTCCACAGGACACCACTTTGGTAAGTTTCTTGACTGTTCATTTCTCAAAAATTTTTTTGTCATTTATCACTAATAATAATGCAATGCAATATAGGTGCCATGATCTTTCATTAAACGGGTTTTTCGCATGCAGGCCGCTTTCCACGAATATGTTTTGTAAATGTCTCATCAGTATCAAGTAAATTACCCTTCTATACTTCATGTGTGTATGATTTCTATCTTAATACTTCCTCTAACTATATGATTCTTTTGCTTGGTTAGACGAGTCATCAAGAAGTTGCTCGTGCAACGTGAAATTGAGTGACTCCAGGCCTAGGTCACTGACAGCCACCATCGCCTTCTATTGGGACTTTCCTTTGTTCATTTTCCTTCCATGTATAAACTTCTATGATATGTAAACAGTTATCAGAAACTTTAGTGAAAATTTCTTTTTTTGATTCCATCCACTTTGTGTATTGCACTAAATTTACATCCAAATTTGTTCCCACATCATTCTTCATTCAATTTTGAATAAAATTACAGAATCTGGTAGTCACACGCTCAAAATCGCTCATCAATACATGTTCTGAAAGTCGAAGGATCACGCAGTAGGAGGGCCGATGGGCTGTTTAGCCCTAATAGCCACTGGCCAGCCAACAGATCGTCGGGTCACTGTCAAACAGCCGGTCGACCATCATGCAACAACCGATCGATGGTTCTTTGATAATTCTTCCCTTTTCTGTTTCATTTTGTGCACTTTTTAAGTGCTGCTCCTCTTTGCTACTTTATACCTTTTTCCTCGTTTCTCGAGACTCTTATTTTGACGTTTTTCAACACCTCTTCATGCCATTCATCATGTCTGAGGCTTCTCTCCAAATCTTCCATCCTCTTCTAAGGCCTTTAAAGGACGAGGACTAGAAACGACTTGCGTTCGTCATTCTTTATCATCTAATGTTCCTTCATCATGTCAAGCTCGACATTCCTTTTCGAAAGGATTGCACAACCTTCTGGGATCCTTACGATCAAGTCTTCTACTTCAATGGGCAAGAGTTTCGCCCTCTGCATGAGGAATTCGCCACTATACTAGGCCATCACTCATCCAGTTATGAGGGCCTCATTCTTCCAACTATCCAGACACCATCAATATCCGAACTAGCCCACTTCTTTGACTTTCTGATTTTCACTATGTGCATTCACACAGGGGTGTTAGAGTGATATTATCTTCTACCATGCCTTTGCTCAGAATAATGCACGGGGCTTCGTCTGGTTGGCTTCGTCTTCTTCAATTTTTCCTTCTTGCACAGTTCCTACTAGTCTCACTGGATGGTCTCGGGGATCCATTTCTTGTGACCATCATTCCTCAGATAGGACCCAGTTTCACAGTTGTTCCCATGATCCTGGATTGAGCCAAGATCGATCCAAGTCAACGATTTGATGGCAGTCTCTTACTTCTTCAGGTTCTTCCTTCATGATTCACTTTCCCTTTTTTTATTTTTTATGCTCTAATTTTTGCCTAAGCAGTCTTTTTCGGGTTTTCATCTTAGCGAGCTAGCCCTAACTTTTGCCTAAGCCGCCCTTTTCGAGTTTTCAACTCAACAGGCTCTTCTTTTTCTCATGCCCTAACTTTTGCCTTAATTGCCTTTTTTAAGTTTTCAGTTGAGCGGGCTTGACTTAATTTTTGCCTAAGCTACCCTTTCTAGGTTTTTGACTTAGCAGGCTTCTTTTTTTTATTTTTCTTTATTTCTTTAGTTTTCTCAAATATGGTTACAAGAGAAGTTGTTTATTCTCGCACCGCCTGAAGGAGACATTTCCCGTTATAGCCCTCGACTTCATACAAGAAGAAGAGTTGAGAGATGTCTCTCTTGGATTGACTGGCTTCGAGTCATCCCTGATACTCAGATCTGTCGGTATTGTCCACAGTAGAGATTAGAGCATGTGACAATCATGACCTACATCATATGCATGCCTTTAGCAGGATTAACCCATAGTTCATTCTATGATCCTGCTAGACAATGTCGATAGTATGGTCTGAAGAAAAGGATCATGGATTCATGACTGCCTTCGGTCTTGGGAGACTATTTGCTCGTTACCTATATCATGTGAAGGATTCTTGGCCACATCGCACCATTGAGAGGAATCTACTCCATGATTTTGATTTTGAGACAGACAACCGGCATAAAGATTGGATGACCTTTCAGGCTTCCATTTGAAATCTTGATATTCGAGCTAAACGGTTTTGTGAGCAATACAGTGAGCCTATTCATAGTCCATCGAAGAGGCAGAGACGACGATGTTAGTTTCTTGATTGGCTTAGATGTTTGATGTTTTCCTTTTGTTGTTATGCAAAATAATAAGACATTTCAAAAGGTATAATTGCTCCAAACAATTTCATTTCATTAGTAAAAGTGCAATCTTTTGTTCTACGAACAACATGTGCACAATGAGACAACTTCTGTCATTAATCAGCCATTTCTAATTTTTTTATTATTTATTTTACCCCTCTCTCTTTTCTTCTCTCTTTTTCTTTTATGCATAATACTTTTTCAACCTATCCATGTTGATGGGTTCAGTGAACTCATTCTTGTCTATGTCTGATAAAATGATGGCTCTGTCGGACATGACCTTTGTCACAACGAAAGGATCCTCCCAGTTCGATTTGAACTTCCCTCTCAGATCAAATACAACTAGCCTTGCTTGCTTAAGGACTAAATCCCCTTCTTTGAACTTCCTCACTTTTATCCTTTTGTTAAAAGCTCGAACAACCCCTTTCTGGTATAATTGCATGTGGTATCTGGCCTTTATTCTTTTCTCATCAATCAAGGCTAATTGTTTACATCTATTACAAACTCACTCTTCTTCAGGAACTTTTGTTTCAATAAGAACTCTCCCTGACTTCATTTCTATCTCGATTGGTAGGATCGCTTCTAAACCACATACCAATGAGAAGGGCATCATGCTTGTCGAACTCCTAGGTGTCATTTTATACCCCTGTAATACTAATAGTAGCTTCTCTCCCCAATCTTTATATGTTTGTACCACCTTGGCCAACATCTTCTTGATGTTTTTATTGGTCGCTTCTACTACTCCATTGGCTTATGGCCTATACAGAGACAACTTATGGTGTTTGATTCTGTATTTCTCAAACAAGGTATTAGTATATGCTAGAAAATGAGCCCCATTATCAGTCACGATATAGTGTGGTATCCTAAATTTGCATATGATGTTTTTCTTGATGAACTTCGCCATCTACTTTGCCCTTAACTTAGCATCGGACTCAGCTTCTATCCATTTGGTGAAGTAGTCAATCGCCACCACCATATATCGATCCCATTAGAGGCTGACGGCCCTATTTTGCTTATAATGTCGATGCCCCATGCAGCAAAGGGCCATAATGCAGTCATCCCTTGTAGTTCCAAGGGTGGCTGGTGAATCAAATTTCCACTGATTTGACATTAGTGACACTTCTTCATGAATCGATCACAGTCTGTCTCCATGGTTAGCCAGTAAAATCCTTGCCTCATAATCATCTTCGCGAGCACCAGCCTATTCATGTGTAGCCCACATGCACCACTATGGATTTCTTCCATAAGCCTACCTGTTTCTTTCTCATCAACACACCTCAGGTGCATCCCTTTTGGCATTCTCTTGTACATCACCCTTTGATAAGAAGTAAATTGTTGGGCCAACCTTCGTAACACAACCCTATCATTCTCGTTGGCCTCTTCAGGTAAAATCCTCTTTTCTAAATATCTCTGCAAGTCATAGAACCATGGCTTCTCATCCACTTCGATTTTCGTTACATAAGGTTCCATATAACAAGGACCCCAAGCTTGTGATATCACTATAAGTCTCACTAATAATTCCTATGTGCTTACCCAAACCGATGCCAATGAAGCCAATGCATCAGCCATCTGATTCTTAATTCTAGGAAGATGGGTGAAGGTGCACTGTTTGAACCTCCCAATCAATCTTCTGATGTGTTCAAGGTATGGTTTTAGCTTCCCTTCTCATAGATCACAATATTTATTGGCTTGAAAGATGACCAGTTTTGAATCTCCCAACACTTTTACTTCATTAATGCCCATGGCAATCACAATTTCCAAACCAAAGGCATAGGCTTTATATCCAACCATATTATTGGTGACTTTGAACTCCAGCTTCTGGGCGAATGGAATGACTCCTTCAGTCAGTGATATTAGAATAACTCCTATTCCAACACCATTGCAATTAACGTCTCCGTCAAAGAACATCCTCCATCCCACTACCGAGAATACCCCTAGATGTTCATCTGGGAATTTCAACTCCCAGGGTTCATCGTCATCGACCGGATTCATAGCCAAGAATACTACTATTACCCTTCTTTTCACCACCTTCTTGGTGACATACTTAATGTCGAATTCTGTCAACTGTACTAGCCATCTTGCTAACTTCCCCACTAATACTAGTGCCTCATAAAGGTACTTCATCGGATACTCCTTCGAGACAGCCTTAATTTTATAAGACTAAAAATAATGCCTCAATTTCTTTAAGAGCCAAACCATGGCCAAGTACATTTCTTCTATGTAGCTATAATTCATTCGTATGCTTGTAACTTCTTGCTGAGATAATAGATGGCATGTTCTTCACCATTCTCGTACTCTTATGCTAACATAACACCAATGGCCTCCTCTTCAAGAGCCAAGTAAAGAATTTATGCAAGTACTTCTTGATCTTCATGAATACATCTTGGCACTAATTATTCCATTCCACTGGCTAATCCTTCCTTAAAAGCCTAAAGATCAGTGCACAAACGGTTGTCAATTTAGAGATGAACCGATTGATGTACTAGATCTTCCCTAGAAACCCTCGAACTTCTTTTTTGGTCTTGGGTGATGACATCTCCGTAATGGCTTTGACCTTATCTGGATCCACTTCTATCCCCTTATCGCTAACTACAAACCTCTACAACTTCTTTGAGGTAACTCCTAAAATACACTTCTTCGGATCAAGCTGTAGCTTGTATTTCTTCACCCTTTCTAGGAATCTATCTAAGGCCTCAAAATGACACTCTCGAGACTCATATTTCACCATCATATCATCCACATAAACTTTTACTTCCTTATGCATCATGCCATGAAATAGCGTTGTCGCCATTCATTGGTAAGTAGCCCTTGCATTCTTCAGTCCGAAAGACATCACTTTGTAGCATAAGTTCCCCATTCTATAATGAAAGCCGTCTTTATCTTATCTTCATCGGCCATCATTATCTGGTTATATTCAGAAAACCTATCTACAAAAGGGAACATTACACTGGCAGTAGCACTGTCCACTAATACATCGATGTGAGGCGAAGAAAAATCATCTTTCGGTGAGGTCTTGTTCAAGTCTCGATAATCTAGTCACATTCAGACCCTTGCACCCTTCTATGATATTGGCTAACCATTCTAGATACTTCACCACTTCCAGAAACTTAGCTTCAATTTTCTTGGAGACTTCCTCTTTGATTTTCTGAGCCATTTTGGTCTCATCCCTCTTAGTTTCTACTTAACTGGCTTTATCTGCGGATAAGTCAAAATTGTATGCTCAGCAATGCTTCTCTAGATTTCAGTCATATCATTATTGGACTAGGCAAAGACTTCTTCATGTTTCTTTAATAATTTTTCAAATCTCTCTCTCTTTTTAGGAGTTATATCAATTTTAATGCATACGTTCTTAAGTTTTTCGATTGTACCGAGATTAATGTCATGAGTTTGAATGGTATGGATGTCGAATATGCCAGTGAAATGCAAATTATGATGCACAATACCATTAGGAAAGACATCAAACAAGTAAGCAAATTGATTCTTTATTGCATTATACTTACAAACATAAACATTGTCCTCTTCTTCAAACAGGTTGGGTACAAACACATCTTTATAAGATACATTCTTCATTCCTTCTTTGATGAAAGCAGCTAGGTCGATGGATGGATCCATTGGCAGTGTTTGTTCTTGAGGCCTCTCCTCCTTGATGGTAATCTTCTCCATCTCTCTAACCAAGTCATTCCTCTTGGAGGCTCCTGCCTATAGGATATCTTTGAGGATCTCAAATATGAGCTTCAATATTCCCTCGAAAACCCATGGTTTAGCAACTCCCACATAGTTCGTATCTTGGGCCTTAACAAATTTGATAAATCTCCCTTTGTTAGGCTCAACTTCTTCTTTGTCCTCTTTGGATTTATAGTCCAACCCTCTTCTAGAAGTCTGGCCTTTGAAATCTTGGAATGATGGTAAACCACGTCCATTCCTCCCAAGCCCTATTCTTGGTAAGTACCCTTGTTCCTTAATTATTCCAACCACAATTGGGCTGACTTCATCATTCATGGCTACTTGAAAGCCACCCACGTAAGGTATTTCTCCAACCTTCACACTCAAAGCGGCTGGTGCAATCATTGAGGCTATGTGAATGGTTACAATCTCCCCATCCATGTTGAATCAGATCTTCTGATGTAAAGGGGAAGGAACTCAACCAAGTGGATGGAACCATGCTCGTCCTAATAAGGTAGCAAATGTGACTGGAATGTCGAGGATAATGAATTCTGTCATGACTTCAATTGGCTAGTCTTCACTAATGCCTTGAAGATCCCTATGGCACTCCTCTTCGAATCATCGTAAGCCCTAATCACTATCTTACAAGGCTCAAGCTCATCTTTGTTGACCCCGTACTTGGGCAATATCTTCATAGGCACAATGTTATGGCAGACCCATCATCCACTATGATACAAGGGATGTCTTCCCACCAATTTTCGTCATGATGAACAATGGCTTGTTATGATTCCTCCCTTTAAATGGTAGATCTTCATCGGTGAAATAGATTACTTTGTTCTCATTTACCCCCTCGGGTGCTCTCCCAGTCAAGGCGGTTAACATTTCACTAGTAATAGCAGCCATTGATATCTCTACTTCTGTCAAAGCCTTCCCCATGGCTTCTCTATGCTTTCGGGATGATATAAGCAAATCCCAAATACTAGCATTCGCTTGAGTCTTCTTCAGTTGCTTGATCGCTTTATCCTCTTCTTCTTTAGTTTCCTCCTCTTTGGCAACTTCTTTGCCCTTCTCAACTGTCCTCTCAGCTGGTTTCTCCTTTCATCTCTCATGGTAAAATCTACCACTCCTTGTCCCTCCTTGGACATTTTCTTTCTCACCCCTGAGTGCTTCTCCCTTATGTATTTCCTCCTCGACTCTTACCTCTTCTTCTCTGTCACTACTAAAGTAAGCCTAAAAAAGTTTTGAAGGATCTTGACTTTAGAGATTTCATCCCAAATCCCCATAACTCTTACCTTTTTACACCTTCTAGGCAGGCTCTCCCTTCTCACGAGACTCTTATCTCGCTTCCCTTGCCTAACTTCGCTACTCTTCTTCATCTTGAGTCTCTTAGGTGGTAGGCCTTTTCTAGCCCATTTTCTAGCCATCCACTTCTTGGCAAAGAAGCTTGATGGTGTGGGCTTCTTCTTGATGGGTGTCACTTTGACTACTTTTTCTTCTTGTCATTTTTCCTCTTCTTGATCACTGAGCTTCACAAGTTCGAATTCTAAGCTTTGCTTGACTCTCTTTACTGCAATGTTGGTCCATCCACTTTTCTTGGTGTGAATCTTAGCTACCAAAGGAACGAGTTCGTTTTCCATCCTCTTAATGATCTCCTTGGATTCTTTGGGTTCTTCAACCTTGGGCTCCTTCTTCGAGGTCGCTTTTTGAATGGATTGCTCAAGCTTGGATTTCTCCCTTCTCTTGGCTCTCTCAGCCTTGCTCAATCTACTTTCCTCGAAAGTTCATGACTTGCTCTTCAGTCAAGCTTGACCTAATCATGTTGGTTAACAGATGAGGCACTTGTTTGTAATTGGGCAATGGGTTGCTACTTGTATTGGGCTCATATGTCTCTAGGTCGAGAATCTGGTCCTTGTCGATCAATTCTTGGATCTCATGTTGAAGGCGAGTGGAGTCATCAGTCTTGTGATCGATCACTTAATGGAATTCACATTTCTCATGGTGCCTCCAATTCCTTAGTAGTGGATTTGGAAGCTCTCTTGGTGGCAATGGTTGCAAGATCCCTTCAGCTCTCAATCTTGCAAAGATTTTGGAAAGTGGCCTTCCCAAACGATTGAACTTTCTTTGTGGGGCAACTGCTTTCACCTCTACATGCTTTATGCTAGGCCCATTAGGTTGGTGATCCTACCCTTGACTTGTTGGAGGATAGCTATGATTACTTCTCTTTTGCCTGTATTCTAACTCTTCTATCTGGATAACTGAGTCATAAATCATACAAGTCCTCAAATGTTTTGATAGGTAAGCCTGCCAGTCTATCACTGATGAAGTGTAGCTGGTCATCCTTTTTATCACTTTCTCGATGGGTACTCAGGATATTACCAGATAGAGATAGCTATAGAGGATCAGGATAAGACTACCTTCACATGCCCTTTTGGTATTTATGCTTTTTGTAGGATGCCATTTGGATTATGTAATGCACCAGCTACTTTTCAACGTTGCATGCTTAGCATTTTCTAGACATGGTTGAAAAATGTGTGGAGGTTTTTATGGATGATTTGACTATTTTTGGTAACTCTTTTGATTCATGTCTACTTAACTTCAAATCTGTTTTGAGTAGGTGTGAAGAAAAAGGACTTGTGCTTAATTGGAAAAAAATGTCATTTCATGATGTCTTCTTGGATAGTTTTGGGACACACTCTTTCATAAAGAAGAATGGAGGTTGACAAGGCTAAAATCGAGTTGATATCTAAATTACCTACACAAAAAATGATAAAAGATGTCCGATTTTTTCTAGGCATGCTGGTTTTTGTATGAGGTTTATACAAAAATTTTCTTCTATATCTAGACCATTGTGTAACCTCTTATTAAAAGATACTAAATTTGTGTGGACTCAATCTTATGAGGAAGCATTTCAGACACTAATTGCCAAACTCACCACTGCTCCTATTATGTAGTCACCTGATTGGAACCTTCCATTTGAGATTATGTGTGACACCAGTAACTATGCTATAGGAGCAGTCCTTGGTTAACAAAGGGAGGGCAAACCCTTTGTTGTTCACTATGCTAGTAGGACCTTGAATGATGCTCAAATGAATTATTCTACTACTGAAAAGGAACTATTAGCTGTTGTTTTTGCCTTAAACAAATTTCGCTCTTATTTAACTGGTTCACCTATTACTCTATTTACTGACCATGCAGCTCTTAAGTACCTTTTTTCTAAGAAGGATGCTAAGGCCTATCTAATTAGGTGGATTCTTCTTTTGCAGGAATTTGATCTAACCATTAAGGACAAGAAGGGTGTCAAAAACGTTGTAGCAGATCATTTATCTTGTCTTGAGTTCCATGATTCCACTAATGTCCAACCCATTCAAGATGATTTCCCTTATGAACATCTTTTCACTGTAAGCCAAGTACCTTGGTATGCACATATTGTAAATTACTTGGTTTGCAAATAAGTTCCATCTAACTAGAGTTTACAAGATAAGCATAAGTTCTTGGTTGAGGTGTGTAATTTTTATTGGGATGATCCTTATCTTTTCAAATATTATGCTGACCAAATTATGCGACGTTGCATTCTTGATAGTGAAATTGCTAGTATCTTAAACTTTTGCCATAGTGCTGCTTGTGATGGTCATTTCTCAATAAAAAGGGCTGTCGCAAAAATTTTATAGTTTGGACTCTACTGGCCCATTTGTTCAAAGATACTAACAATTTTTGTTGTTCGCGTGAAAAAATGTCAAAAGTTGGGTACTTTATCTCGCCATCATATGATGCCTCTTAACCCTATTCTTGTTATTGAGATATTTGACTGTTGGGGTATTGACTTTACGGAACTTTTTCCTGTATCTTTTGGTTATCCTTACATTCTTCTAGCTGTTGATTATGTGTCCAAATGGGTGGAGGCTATGGCTTGTCGTACTAATGATAACACAACCATGGTAAAGTTCTCAAAAGAAAATGTGTTGTCTAGGTATGGTACGCCACATGTCATCATCAGTGACCAAGGGACATATTTCTATAACCATTCTTTTGAAGCTTTGATGTGCAAGTATGGTGTTCCTCATAAGATTTCCACCGCATACCATCCATAGACAAATAGGCAAGCTGAGCCCGCAAATAGGGAGGTTAAGCAGATTCTAGAAAAGACTATTAACCTAAATCGCAAAGACTGGTCTTTACACCTTCCTGATACATTATGGGCATACCACGCTACTTACAAAACTATCCTAGGAATGTCTCCATATCGCCTTGTCTATGGGAAAGCTTATCATTTACCTGTTGAGCTAGAACATAAAGCTTATTGGGCTGTCAAAGCCCTTAACTTTGATTTGAGTGTTGCAAGTCTTCAAAGAAAGTTACAATTATCAGAAATAGAATAATTGCGGAACGATGCTTATGTCAACTCCAAGATCTACAAACCTAAGATGAAAGCGGCTCATGACAAACAAAATCTTGAGGAAAAACTTTGAGCTAAATCAACGGGTTTATCTTTATGATTCTTGATTGCATTTACACCCTAGAAAGTTGAGATCTCGATGGACTGGGCCATTTGTGGTAAAGCACGTTTTCCTAATGGAGCGGTAGAGATTGAGGACCCCATCGATAGGCGAATTTTCAAAGTTAATGGGTAGCGGTTAAAAAATTATGTGGAAAGGGAAAGCCAGTTTATGTGTCTCGAGGAGATCTCTCTTGTGCCTCCTGTCCATCATAATTAATTAGGTTCTATCTATCTGATCTGTCTATACCATATCATGACTTTATTTTTGCTTTTATTATCTCGTTGTCTTGCTTTTATTATCTGTTTGTACCATATCTTGACTTTACTTTTGATTTTATTATCTCGTTGTCTTGCTTTTATTATCTATCTGCACCATATATTTGACTTTATTTTCTATTTTTGCTTTTATTTTCTTTTGCGTGTTTTTATTTTATTTTCTGGTCAAGTGATGGACCCATGAGCGATATTGTGACAAACGTGACTATTTAAGTCAGTTTTCCAATTCCCTAAAAACTGTAACCCAAACAAAAATTGTGCATTTATCTTTTCTCTTTCAAAATGGATATGATTCTTTCAAACCTTCATAAACATTTTCCTTTTCTTCCTCCAAATGCATTACTCAAAATTTACAAAGCACGGTTTGAGAGGCTAAAATTGCTAATGCTCATGGGTTTACCTGTTGATCTACGATGGTCAATTGAAGCCAAGGTCTGATTATCTGGTGAATCTTCAAAAGCCTTTGTTTTCTTTATGCCTGGTTTGGGTGAAAGCTCCTATACAAAAAAGTGGAGAGCAAATAAATTACAAGTTTGTCACAATATTGCTCCTTAGGATTTGTCTTTGTAAATCGAGAAGATAAGATTCAGTTCATTAAGGATGGATTGAGTAAGGAGTCTCTAGATAATATCTTGTTGACTCTTGAGATGCATCCTCGTGGACTTGTGCACCGAGAGATTTTAAGATTATGTACACAATTTTAAGAAGAGAAGGAACACTATAGTCTTGGGAATCTGACTCAAAACGATCCTGTTTGCCAATTTATAAGAAAATTAGATGGGAAGCATATCCCTAACTCATAGAAAGTGTTTTAGCTGTTACTGGACGTAAAAGCAGAGGACGATCTGAGCCACAATCACAACTACCTATACATATGCATGCTTGCCATTATTTTTCAAATTCATATTTTTATTTTATTTTCAATGTTTTTCAGACAAATAGTTGAGCTACCTATATAAATGTCATTATTGTGATACCTTTTTGCATTCTATAAATACATCTCATGTTCTTCATTTGCATATACATAGTTAGTGAGTTGTATCAAAATGGAGGGAACCTCAGCTCGTCGATTCCAAAATATATGTGTATTTTGTGGATCTCAGCCTAGTAAAAGTAAAGTTTGTAGAAGCAGCTCACAATCTTGGTAGGGTTCTAACTGAGAGAAAACTTCATTTAGTTTTGGGGGAGGTAACCTTGGTTTAATGGGGTGTGTGTCGACAACTGCATACGTAGGAGGAAGTCAAGTTTTAGGCATTATCCCTAAAGCTTTAGTTAACATCACTGAAAGAACAGTTGGGGAGGAGTTACAACTCATCAATGCATGAACGCATAGCTTATATGATTCAAAATGCAAATGCCTTTATTGCTTTACCAGGAGGTTTTGGAACAATGGAAGAAATCTTTCAAGTAGTCTCTTGGGCCCAACTCAATATCCACCAGAAACCCATAGGTTTGTTGAATGTCAATAATTTCTTTGATTGTTTATTGTGTTTTGTTAATCAAGCTGTAGAACAAAGTTTTATCTCACAATTAGCACAACGGATCCTTATTTTTGCCTCGACTGCTTATGAACTAATTGATAAATTGCAAGCTTTTGTTTATGAACCTGACCCTGCAGCATCTGAAATTGACTGGTCAGTTGGAATGAGCAATAAGCACAAATTGGATCTGACGCTTCGTTTGTAACTTTTCTTACTTTTGGCTTTGTTCACAATATTTTATTTTTGGTTAAGTGTCTTTCAAGTTTGTTTCTTTTGAATAACTAAAGCTTCAAGTGATGTCTCCTATACTTTCTCTTTCTACATTTAGACATTGAAGACAATGTTTCGATCTGGTTAGGGGTAGATAGTAGGCATATGTTATGTTTTGCATTACATTTCAGAAAAAAAAAATTGTTAACAAAGCCAACCAACAAATCTAATAGTCTGAGAATGGCAAAGTAAAGAGTTTATTATCTCTTGAGACATATTCTGGATCTATTAGATCAAGAATGGAAAAGTAGGGAGTACATTTTTTACCTTTTTGAAATGCATTCTAGCTAGTTGATTTGTTTTTATTTTTTATTTTTGAGTTGTATTTCATGCACAGCTGTTTATTGCATCTGTTCTTGGTAATTCTTGTGTAAATGGGTTTGTTTTTCTATATAGGTATGACTTCAAAATTGTTAATTTGAGTCACCCTTTCTATTTAGGTTATCAAAGTATGATTTCTGAAATTATTTTGAGCACAATGATAAGCCTTGTGGTAAGATGGATAATTCAACGTATATAGCCAAAAGAATTCTCATGTTTAAGTTTAAATTTTTCTAATCTCACACATCTTTTGTGAGTGAGTGGAGAGGTTGAGAAAATAGCTTACGAACTTTCATTGATCCTTTGAATTGATTAATCTTTGTTTAGAATGTCATTACTCGGATTGAGGGATTATTTTGATTGTTTAGCTACAGGACGATTCAAGATGAAATTTCAATTCTTGTAAAAATAAAACAAAGACAAAAAAAAGAGTAAAAAAAAAAAGACCGTTCAGTTCAATAATGTCTTCATTCAATTTTAGAAGACAAAAGTTTTATGAAACAGTCTTTCTTACCAAGCTCTATTTATTTTTGTTCACTCAAGATAAATGAAGTCATAAAGCTAGCATGTTGCAAGAATGGTTTGATTCTAAACATTTGATTTTCCTATCTTTGGATCAATGTTAGTTTGTCTGTCTGTCCTAATATGACATTTTCTTAAGTGCTTATCTGTTTTCCAACTCCATGAGAAAAATCTTAGCCTTTTTAAACGGTTATTCACCTGTGAGGATATGGAGTTGAGGCTTTTACATGGAGTAATTTTCAAGGCTATATGTGTTGTGGTTCGTGGTAGGAAGGTTTTGGCTTGATTCACACGTGCTCAACTTTGGAAGTTATGATTGAAATAACCTTTATAGCAATTGTGATCTTGAACTAACTTTTTGTTTGAAATGCTGAAGTAGTTCTTCATATTTCATTTATGCTTGAATTGCTAGGGACTAGTAATAAGCTGGCTGGAGATTGTGATAAACGCATGAAAATGCACTCTTAAGTATAAATAATTAATGCTAATTGGCGAATATTGTAAAACTTTTATGATATTTTAGCATAATTATTTTGCTTATGCCTCTTTTACATTTGTTTCATTTCTTTTGCATTTTTTTAGTCTTTATCTTGAAATAAAGTGTTGTCCCTAAATTGTGATTAATGGAAATCTTTTTGCAGGTTTAATAAAATAAACATATCTCTCAATCTATAAATCAAAATGGAGAGATTCTTGGACTTGGAGCAACTTGACTCAATCCTACACAAAGTTGAAGAACAATCAAAAGCCCAAATCCAACATTTGATGGGTCGAAATTGAGACACAACAAAACTGAACTGTAGTTGTTGCTTAGCCTAACCCATGTTCAGTATTTCGACCATATCTCAGAGAAAACTTGTCCAAATTGCATAAATCTGGTGGCCATGGAAAGATGAGACAAAAAGCTACAACTTTCATGTTTTCCACAAAGCCTAATTCAATCGTTTTGTTAGTCAAAAATTTGCTGCAAGTTGGTGGAAGGTTTGGTAGCCGAGAATGTGGAAGATTGGTTCATATTAAAATAGTTCCATTTAATCACCTATATAAAGACAACTTGAGGAGTTGAATGAAAGAGGAGAAAAATCATTTGAATTCCATTATATCCTCGTATATTACAATTCTCTCTTGTATTTTCTCTTTAGAAATGATGGGAATGAATTGTAAGTTAGGCTAGAACTCTTAGTAAGGCTAGAGATGAACTTGTATAAGTAATTTATCTATTTCTCTACTTTGATTCTTCCTCAACGGCTATAAAGTTTGTATGTTTGTTTACGTGTTAAACTCTTTATCATCTTGTGATTTCTCTTTAATCCAGAAATTATAATTCTCAATTTCATATAAATTCAGCCATGATGAACACTTAAATATGTATGCTTAATAAGAGTTTAGTTCATCATATTGCATTAACAGTATCATTAAATTCCTCAACTTAAGCATATTTGTAGTCTTTGCATCTTTGGAATTAAGTTTCTCTTAATTTTGGTTTTGTTACAGGTTCAAAAAAATGGGCATAACTTTCTATTTATAGATCAGAATGGTGCAAATCTTAATGTTTTGGAAATTTGATTAAATTATCTACAAGATTGTATTTCAAAAGCATCATCAAATTCGGGCTTTTAATGGACCAAAAATGGGCTTGAAGTGAACCCATCTGTAGTTTCAGCCCAGCCTGACCATGCCTCAATATTTTGACCATATCTCTCAAGATACGTATTCAAATCGTATGAATCAAGATGTTCTAGAAAGCTAAGAGAATATCTATGACTTTCATGAAGACATGTGATTAAAATTCTCAATAATTCAATGTCAAAATCGGTGGTCAAAGTTGGTTCACCTAATTACCCTAATTGTCAAAGTTGGTGCATCTAATAATTGTCAAAGTTGGTGCATCTAATATTTGACAATTATTCCTTTGTAATTTGACAAGTTTGCCCTTGAATGTATCTATAAATAAAGGTGCCTTGTGACCCATTACGCCTTGTGACCCATTAGGGCATCTTGGCCTTGGCTGGGATCTCTTGTTATTGTGATTTTCTCTCTTGTATTTTACTGTTATTAATGAATTTTCTTTTTCTTGCAATTTGTTTTCTTTCTTTTATAATGTCCTGCTAAATTATCTCTTGCTAAGGTGAAAGGGTGAAACTTTTGATATGAGAATAAGGATTTTCTAACCCTTGACATGTGCTTAATAATCATAATCTTGTGTTGTTTATTTTATATGATTTATATTTATTTTCTTAATCAATCTTGACACCACTCGTAAAGTGGAGGTCTTGATCCATTGTCGACAATCCTTGGCGCATCAAATGCTTGGATCCTTTCTAGATGTCGTATGGTTCTTCCTTATCGACATAAGTCTAGTTAGGAATCTTGATTTGTTGTAGACATATGGTGATTGGCACATTAGATGCTTGAACCCATTTACAACAAGTGGTATAAATATTGGTAACGAAACAAATATAATTCATATAACTAAAATGGGCTACTTATCCTTATTTGATATATCAAGGACGGATCCCCTAACCTTAGCTTTCATTATTATTGTGTTAATTCCTTTTACTTGTGTATTTTAATTTATTGCTTATGAAATTGTCCTTTCATTTGCTATGGTAGGTTTTACCTCCTATTTCCATGGATGCTTTTACCACCTTTTGTTAATATTATATTAAGTACTCATATCATATTTGCTTACCTTATAGTTTGTACCGCTAAAATCCCCTTCCTCGTGGATCAACCCCGGTCTCACGGGGTTTTTTACTTCGACACTCCTATACTTGGGAGATAATCCTTTTCCAGATGTGTCAGTCATGCTTTCTTTATGTGATTCGTGTTGAATTATAATTGTTACTAGTAGTTTCGTTTTATGAGTTAATCTTTTACTGTAATATTGTCAATTGATATATTGTTGCTCTTGGATAACTTGTAAGGATGAACGTTGTTTGTAAATATTGCTTGTAAAGAGTTTATGCATATCAAATACATGTGTTTATCAATTATGCTTTACGATAAATATTTTACGATTGATTGTTTGGGATGTGAAACTTTTAATTGAGTTATAATTGTTGAATCAAAGTGGGGATTAGATTTGCAAAACATATAAGTGATTCTCGATGCCTTACCTCTTAACTACCATCGATTGTTTCCAATTATTATGCATTGTGGTCTCTTTATAACCAATCGCTTCAAAGTTAAATTTTATATCTTTATTATCTTTTTAATATTTTTGTTTTACTAACCTCTTTTGTCGAAAGCCTCCTTGTGGATTTGAGACCTCAACTTATACCATAGTAACCGCAGTATATTTTGGGCGTAAACAGAGGTTTAGAAGCATATGAGCTTATTAACGTGCCATGATTTTTGTGCTCAGTGGTACATAAACGAACGCAACCTCTATGCATATGCCTTGCCTATTGTACCAGTTGGGATAAGTAAGAATTGGGTGGTTCTAGATGAGGTAAGCAGTAGAGTCGTCCTACCACCGGTAATGAGGAGGCCACCTGGAAGACCTAAGAGAAATTGGATCCCATCCCAGGGCGAGTCAAGCTCGTCATGAAGTTGCGGCTGTTATGGGGCCTTATTTCATAACCATCAAACATGTTGCAATCCGGTCCTGGTTGATCATACTGCTGGCACACGGCATAATAATTGATGAGGTAGTGGCTTGGAAACCATGTACGGATTTTCTTTAACACTACACTTAAATGTTGCTATTTTGTTACATATTATTTTAATTGATGTGGGATTTGCAAAGCATGTAACAGGGTAATTTTGTTCTATAATGAGCAAACCATGTACTCATTTTTTATATCAGTGTATGTAGAAGTGTATTATTTTTCCTTCTTTATAATAGTATGTGTTGCATCTATTTCTTTAATATAATATTTTATAATCTGTCTACTATAAATTTACATTTGGGATATATTAAATCGAAGAACCAATGAAGCGTATGTACAAAATATAGATAGTATAACTTGTCCTAACCCTAAATATGCACAACACAATATATGGAAGTGATCACGAATCCTAAGGATTGGAAGGTGTGGGTGTAATAGAAGTACCCACTACAAGTGCAACATCTGATGTGAGGACAGTCAGAGCGGTGTCATCTACCCGAACCTGTACCCGATGACTCCAATAGCATATAGCCATCCTACGCTGCAGTGTCTCTTCTGTCAAGGCCCATACTTTGCCAATAGAACACCAACTACAAGTACTCAAAGAACTTGAGACAGTAAACTCTACAGGCCCCTCCTCTGACATCTTGCTGAGGGACCTTGGTGATATCCTCCACACGCTTAATATCAAAAGCATCAGTAAGGAAGTCTATATCGTTGAAAGCACCTTGTGAAATGACATGTGGTAGTATATGTGTCAAGCAATGACAATGCTCCTTCATCGTGTCAAACGAGGTGTTCATAATATATGAGTCGTAAATCACTACGGTGAGGTGATTCAAGTCCACACATGTTACCATCCAATGCTCACCATTACTATTAACAGGAACATACAACTATAAGGACAATAAACAAAGCCTTGTTAGTTTAAACCTAAGCATAGGGAATATTGCATTTTATAACAATTTGTAATAACAATGTATTACCCATTCAAGATCCTCCCACAATCAGCCAATGAGCGGACTCTCTCTATCGACATATTGAACAACCTTAGGCTTGTTATCCCAATCAATGTCATCTGGTGCACTCTCATACCATTGCCATAGCCCTTGGGCCTTTAATTGAGTCATTAGTACTAGCATAGAATAATATAGATTGCAGAAATAATCGTCTGAAATCATAAAGAGAATGAGAGGTGTTACCCAAAATGTAGTCTCAAAGAAGGTTGATTTCTCGCCCACATCCAGGCGTAGATCCATTACTCTGCATTATAATGTCCAAAGGTAAACATCAATGTGTTGTAAAACGTTAGTGTCGTATATAAATAAGAAAATGGAAGAACTAGGTGGGGAATTACAAAAACCTCTGAGGCAAGCCACTTTGTCGTCATCGTTAAAATCCAAAAGAACTCCTTTTTTGCATCAAACACCCCAAGGTCAAAAAGACCTGAACCCTCAGACTTCTAATTGTCGATTGACCTGGCATCAACATCCAAAATACGAGCAAGTGGATCAAACAATGATCGACAAGGTTGGACAAAAGTGGTTGGTGGAGAGGCAGCATGAGTCTAAATGATGGTATGTAAAGGTATCAAAGCATCGATGCCTGTCAAAACTGAAGGTATGTGAGGTTGCATATGAGCCTGCATGGTAACCGTTGCTCTCTTTCTTCCTAAGGGGCTAACGAAGGGGCTTTGCTTATGCTTAGCCAAGAACAATCATGGGCCTCGTCAAGAGATGAAATCCGAAGGGGCACCCTCAAGTACCTAGACACTCTCCTGCGACAGATTAACCTCAGGTTCATCCTTTTTTGGAATTGGTTCATCATCCTCGCCATCGTCATCCTATACAAAACAAAAAAAAAGCTAAACATCCAATTTAGTTAGTCGTATTTAACAATGATTCTTTGTAAGATAATATATACATTTAAGCAACAGATCAAAAAGTAAAATACCATGTCGGCATAGCGAATATGACCTCCTAAACATGTCACTGCATTTTGAAACAGTTAATCTCCTCTCGCATTAACTTGTTCTCCTCTTGAACTAATTGGACCTCCTCTTGGAGACCAACCAACTCATAAGTGACAATGGTCCTGAATTCATCCTCCCGGCATTGTTCCTATAACAAATCTCAAATGTTAGTATTCGAAACATAAATTCGTTTAGATTTATGTGGACAAAATGGAGACATTTATCTGCTCAAAGTGTACTGCATGGCAACTAGTAGGTGACCAATGAAAACTGGTCAAAGTAGGCCCAGCAATCGGAGAAGACCTACCCATCGAAGAAGGCCCTCTAGTCGAAGATGACCCACCCATTAGTCATGATCGACCCATATGATGAAATAGTGGAATAATGTCCTCAATATGGGGCAAAACTTTGATGGAAGGTCTAGATGCTATAACTTTCGACAATATACTGGATCCCCCCTTATGTGGCTGAGCAGGTATCAATACCTCTAAGTCAACCTAAGGCAAAAGATGTTGTTGTCCCTACTAGATCTCCTCAACCCCCTTCTTTGCGTGCAAGGGAGCATCCTCACTTAACGCCCGCTAAACATGTCGACCCTTCCACTTGCCAACCATCTGCTCCAATGTAGGTAACCAATCGGTAACAGCCTCAGTGACGTGCTTGTGACAAATTCAGATATGTTAGGTCCTAGCATTTAATAATTTTTGGTTTTTGTAAAATAACGGGTTTAGGCTTACCACACTTATAGACACTAAATTTTTGAAACTCAATAAAAGAATGAAGATGAATGTTGAACAAAAAAATTACCAAAATGCCCTTGAGAGTCAAGAAGAGAAGGGTGAAAAGAAGTTGGTGAAGAGCCTGGAAAACTTATACATGACTTTGAAAAATAAAAAAAATTAATCCGAGAGGAATCTGGGGATGACCCATATACTTTGTGAAGCTACGAATATCTAGTTTTCATTGAAATTTACAAATTATGAATCGGAGTTGAATTCCAAAAGTTATGCACGATCGAAGGAGCAAAGGTTTGAAACGGCTACATCGAAGGATGATTAAAAAAAAAAAAAGAAGGGGCCGAAAGGAAATTGGCCAGCCGACCATCTGACAGCCACCTGGCTGTTGGCCAATGGCTGGTGGTCCATCAGATGGCTGCTCACCTGTCTAAAGATAGCCGCCTGACCCTCTTTGGTTTATTTTTGAAAATTGGCTTTGGAAATTTCCTTTTTTATCTTCACCCTGCTTTTATATAAGCCCCCTCCTCTCACTTTGTAATACACACCGATTGTGGGCTACAATCATCTTTCTCCCTCTTGAAGACACGCTCAAAAATTCGAGAACTCTTTTCCAGTATAATTTTTATGTTTCAAAGTTTAATGCAATGAAGAATAATTTTGCTTACTTTTTTGATGTCTTTCCTAATGGCGTTATGCATCATAATTTGCATTTCACTAGCATATTTGAAATTCATACCATTCAAACTCATGGCATTAATCTTGGTATAGTCGAAAAACCTAAGAACATATGCATTGCACTTGATACAACTTCTGAAGAGAGAGAAAAAAATTAAAGAAACATGAAGAAGTCTTCACCTAGTCCTATAACGACATGCCTAGAATTGACAAAAGCATTGCTAAGCATACAATTCCAGCTTATCCACATATGAAATCGGTTAAGCAGAAGTTAAGAAGAATGAGGCTAGAGTGGGCTCAGAATTTCAAAGAGGAAGTCTCTTAACAAAATTAAGCCAAGTTTCTAGAAGTGGTGAAGTATCCAAAATGGCTAGCCAACATTGTGCCAATACCAAAAAAGGATGGAAGGGTCCAAATGTGTGTCGATTACTGAGACTTGAACAAGGCCTCACCAAAGGATGATTTTCCTTTGCCTCATATCGATGTGTTGGTAGATAGTGCTGCCGCCAGTGTGATGTTCTCTTTTGTAAATGGGTTTTCTAGGTACAATCAAATAATGATGGCCAATGAAGATAGCCTTCATTAAAGAATGGCGAACTTATTGCCACAAGGTCATGTCCTTCGGTTTGAAGAATGTATGGGCTACTTAACAAAGAATGGCAACAATGCTATTCCACAATATGATGCATAAAGAGATAGATGCTTATGCAGATGACATGATGGTGAAGTTTGAGACTTGAGAGGGTCACTTTGAAGCCTTAGATAGATTCTTAGAAAGGGTGAAGAAATACAAGCTGTAGAGAAATTCAAAAAAGTGTACCTTCTGAGTTACCTCAAGGACGTTGCTAGAGTTTGTCTTTGGCAAGAAAGGGATAGAAATGGATCCATACAAGGTGAAGGCCATTACAGAGATGCCATTGCCTAAGACTAAAAAAGAAGTACAAGGGTTTCTTGGGAAGATCCAATATATCAGTCGGTTCATCTCTAAATTGATAACTATTTGTGCAACAATTTTTAAGCTTTTGAAGAAGGATTAGCCGGTAGAATGGAAAGTTAAGTGCTAAGAAGCATTCAAAAGGATTAAGAAGTAATTGCAAAACCCACCAGTTTTGAGGCCGCCAAAACCTGGAAAGAATTAAATCTTTACTTGGCCTTGGAAGAAAAGGCAATCTTTGCTATGCTAGCACAAGAAGACAAGAAGCATGTAAAACATGCCATTTATTACTTCAACAAGAATTCGTTACCATACGAGACGAAGTATAGCTACATAGAGAAAACGTGTTTGGCCATGGTTTGGCTTTCAAAGAAATTAAGGCACTATTTTCAGTCCTATAAAATTAAGGCTATCTTGAAGGAGGATCTAATGAAGTATCTTTATTAGGCAACAACATTGGTAGGGAAGCTAGCAAGATGGCTGGTACAGTTATCAGAATTCGACATTGAATATGTTACCAAGAAGATGGTGAAAGGAAGAATAGTAGCTGAATTCTTGGCCATGAACCTGGTTGACGACAATAAACCATGGGAGTTGGAATTCCAAGACGAATATCTGAGGGTAATATTGGTAATCAGATGAGGAATGTTCTTTGATAGAGCTGTTAATCATAACGGTGCTAAAATGGAGTTATTCTAATGTCACCAACTGAAAAAGTCATCCCATTCACCAAAAAGTTGGAGTTTAGAGTCATCAACAATATGGTCGAGTATGAAGCCTGCACCTTTGGTTTATAAATTGTGATTGCCATGGGTATTGATGCAGTAGAAGTGTTGGGAGATTTCAAGCCAGTCATCTCTTAAGTCAACGAAGATTGGGATTTATGAGAAGGGAAGCTAAAGCCCTACCGTGAGCACATCAGAAGGTTGATTGGGAGGATCGAGCAATGCACCTTCACCCATCTTCCTAGAACTGGGAATCAGATGTTGACGCATTGGCTTCATTGGCATCGGTATGGGCAAGCACACAAGAATTATTGGTAAGACCAATAGTGACATCACAAGCACGGGGTCCTTGTTACATGGAGCCTTATGTAATGGAAGTTGAAGTGGAGGAGAAGCCATGGTTCTACGACTTAAAGAAATAACTAGAAGAGAGGAGTTTGCCTAAGGGAGCCAACAAGAAGGATAGGGTTGTGTTACGTAAGCTAGCCCAACAATTTACTTGTGATCAGGGGATGATATATAAGAGAATGCCAGAAATGATGCAACTGAGGTGTGTGGATGAGAAAGAAGCAATGAGACTTATGAAAGAAATCCATAATGGTATATGTGGGTCGTACATGAATAGGCTAGTGCTTGCAAAGAAGATCATGAGGCAAGGATTTTACTAGCTAACTACGGAGACAGACTATGTCCGATTTGTGAAGAAGTGTCACCAGTGCCAGATTAATGGAAACTTGATCCATCAACCACCCTTGGAAGTACAAGGGATGATTACACTATGGCTCTTTGTTGCACGGGGCATCGATATTATAGGTGACATAAGGCCATCAGCCTCTAATAGACATCGATATGTGGTGGTGGCGATCGACTGCTTCACCAAATGGATAGAAGTTGAGTTAGGGCCAAAGCAAATGGCGAAGTTCATTGAGAAAAATATCATATGCAGATTTGGGGTACCATACACTACAATTGAAATACTTGACACATTAGTTTTTATATATTTGACCATTTTTTGTAAAACCGTAAAATATAATGTACCCAAAAAAAGTCAACATACTTTTTGCTTATATTTGACACTATTAATTTTTATTTTATTTACGAATTTGCCATCCTATATATAAATTATGTTTTCATTCCCTCTTTTTCTTTTGCCCTAAATCGATTTCCGTCCGCTCTTTCCGTCGTTCCCTCGCTTTCTCCTTATCTCCCTCACTTGAATCCCTTATCTCCCTCACTCGAATCCTTTATCTCCCTCACTCGATCAATCTTGCTCTTTTTCAATCGACTCTCAGCGGCTCAATCCCTCATCTCCCTTGCTCCTTATTCACCGGTATCTCTTCCTCAATCCATCACTCAGGTCGATCAGTCTGCACTGGTTTATCCATCACCGGTTTCTCTCAAGTTCATGTAAGCTTCTCTCTTCTCCTCCTCTCTCTCGCTCTCTCTCTCTCCCTCTCTCGCTCTCCATTCTCTTTGATTTTCCTGGTGCAGTGGGTTTTTTTTCTTTCTTATTTCTGGCGGGTTTGCTACAGTTTACATGTGTGCATCGGGAAGGAGAAAAGGGCTTTCAGAACTTTATATCTATATTTCATTTCTTGCTTGCCTGCTTGCCAAGGCCTTTGTTTAGTTATTTGTTTCCTTGCAAGAAATAAACAAGATTGTCCATGGTCAGAGAATTTTGCTATTAATTGTTTGATCTCCCTTCTTCTTAATTTTCTGTTTGTTTGTTTTTCTACTTTGTCTTCGGAAACTAAGTTGTGTTTGGTTGCTTTGGTAGTTTTATTTTTGAGTTTTATTGTTGTTTATATTTTTTGTTCTGTTTTGGGCCAGACTTGAGAGAATAAGAAAAATTTGAGCTTTTTGGGTTAGGATGGTTAGAAGTTGAAGCGTTGTCGTTTTTGCTCTTTGGGTGTGTGTGCGTGCGTTTTGAGTTATTTGAGATTTTGTTCTGTTTTCAGCATCTGATTGTGGACATTGTGCTTGATTGGTAAGAGAGCAGGTATGTTTTGAGAAATTCACATGTTATGCAAAGTAACTAAACGAAGGCATCAAGTTGTTTACTTTGTCGTTTTGCTTATTTTTTTGGCTTTTGTAATCGCAATTGTATGGATTTGTTGCTTGATCGGATAAGGTTTCTGCTTAGGTTGTTCAGTTGAAGGATGGGTCGGTATCTGCAAGTGAGCAATTGTATTTTATTGGGTTTAAGTCTTTGATCTATGGTTTAGATTGGTTAATGGAGATCTATGCGATTTTTATATCTCAATTTGTTGTTGCATTGTTGTGTTTTGCGTTTGTTGATACCTTTTAGTCACATTTTGTGGTGTTATCTTTAGGTTTTGATGGGATTTTTTTTTCTTTTAATATTGATCTGGTTTTTTAATTTGGGTGCTAAAGTGAGTGCCTGTTATTGCATAGAGTCTAGTGAGCCGCTAAACCTATCAATTTGAATTTGAAGTTATTATTTTGCGAAAAAAGAGGTTTTCAAATAAGACTCTTGCGGTAGGCTTTGTTGGTAACTGTGGAGAGAAAAAGGAAAAACAGTGGATTCTTGTTTTTAAGGTTCTTGTTAATTGATTTCTCAGGCATGGATGGAAATTTAAACGAGAAGGAGTCTTTGATGGCGCACATCCAGCAATTGGAACATGGTACGTGCTTCACTTTGAACGTTGAAGCTTTGTTGCAAGTCACTTAACTTTGATTTTCATTCGACTTCCTGCAATGTAGAGTATTTGAATTTGTGATGCAGTGCCTTTAAATTTGCTTTATTTGTGATTCTTTTGGTGGTAACAAACGTGAAATGCTGCAATTTCTACATGGGATTGGGAAACTTAATTAACATACAAATTTGATATCGGATTAGTAAGGGGCTGCCACATCATTCTTCTATGCTAAATGAACCAAGTCTTCCAGTTCATTTCATTTTACAAGAGATAAGTGGGTCATTACTTTTGTAAAAGGGAAATCTGTAAATCTTTGGTTCTTACCTCCCATGTGTTTCCGTTTGGTAATTTTGGATGTTTTTGAGTGTTGAATGCGTTTCTCCATAGAACTTAATTGTGAACTACTTTGTCTTCAGAGCGTGATGAATTACACAAAGATATTGAACAATTGTGTTTGTAGCAAGTTGGACCAAGCTACCTTGTTGTGGCTACTCGAATGCATTTTCAAAGGTATAAATATCTTATTTCCTCAGACAATGCATTTAATTTTTTTTATGGTTCTATCCTCTTTCGCCCTTTTGGGTTGGGAAAGGGGAGCAGGATGGATGTGGCCGGGCACTTTGTCTCAAAGAGAAAACATTAAAGATGTACTATATTAAAATTGATGCCCTATCAGGACAGTTGGTTTGGAGCAAGAGATTGAGAACTTAAAAAAGAAGTTAGCTTCTTGCACAAGGGATAATTTAAATCTTCAAGAGGAGCCTTCAAAGGCCTACCGAATTAAAGTGAGAATTTTGGCTTTCATTTTATGCTTGACACATCCGAAAAAGGATTGCCTCCCAAGTATAGGAGTGTCGAAGTAATAAACCCGGTGAGACCGTGGCCGATCCACGAGGAAGGGAATTTTAGCGCTACAAACTATAAAGTAAACAAATATGATATGGATGATTCAAAGGGATGGCAAGATAATATCAACAAGTATGAGTAAAGAACAAATTCTTAAACAATAAATAAGAATAACACAAGAGAAATTCACACAATAATAATGAGAGCTAAGGTTAGGGGATCCGCCCTTGATATTTCAAATAAGGATAAACAACCCGTTTTAGTTATATGAATTATATTTGCTTCGTTACCAATATTTATACCACTTCTTGTAAATGGGTTCAAGCATCCAATGTGTTAATCTCCATATGTATACAACAAATCAAGGTTCCTAACTAGATTCGTGTCGGTAAGAAAGAACCATACGACATCTAGAAAGGATCCAAGCATTTGATGTGCCACGGATTGTCTACAATGGATCAAGACCTCCACTTTACGAGTGGTGTCAAGATTGATTAAGAAAATAAATATAAATCATATAAACAACATAAGATTATGATTATTAAGCACATATTAATGGTTAGAGAATCCTTACTCTCATATCAAGGGTTTCACCCTTTCACCTTAGCAAGAGAGAAATTAGCAAGACATTATAAGAGAAGGAACACAAAATGCAAGAAAAAGGAAATTCATTAATAACATTAAAACAAGAGAGAAACACAATACAAGATCCCAGCAAAGGCCAAGAATGCCCCAATGGGTCACAAGGCACCTCTATTTATAGATACATTCAGGGGCAAACTTATCAAATTATAAAGGAATAATTGTCAAATATTAGATGCACCAACTTTGACAATTGGGGTAATTAGGTAAACTAACTTTGACCACCAATTTTGACATTGAAGTTTTTAGAATTTTAATCCTATGTCTTCATCAAAGTCGTAGATATTTCTCTCAGCTTTCTATAACATCTTGATTCATACAATTTGGATATGTATTCTGAGAGATATGGTCAAAATACTGAGGCATGGTCAGGCTGGACCGAAACTGCAGATGGGTTCACTTCAAGCCCATTTTTGGTCCACTAAGAGCCCGAATTTGATGATGCTTCTAAAATATAATCTTGTAGATAATTTAATCAGCTTTCTAAAACATCAAGATTTGCACCATTCGAATTTATAAATAGAGAGTTATGCCCATTTTACTGAACCTGCATCAAAACCAAAATTAAGAGAAAGTTAATTCAAAAGATGTAAAGACTACAAATATGCTTAAGTTGAGGAATTTAATGACACTATTAATGCAATATGATGAACTAAACTCTTATTAAACATACATATTTAAGTGTTCATCACACCCCCCAACCAGCTTATTGCTAGTCCCTAGCAATTAAAGCGTTATTATTTAGAAGTGATTTATAGAATTTTACATCCAAGGTGGTCATTATTACATTCTCCTTGATTTTATCCAAATAAACAAACTCTCAACCTATTTTTTTTTCATGACTCATGTTCCCTTCAGTCAAGATATCAATAAACCTTCTTTTTGTGCTCAGTCGACACATGACTATGGGGCTTATTAGAAAGAAGTCATATCGGTTCTAATATTTGTTAAGGCTAACAACTGTAGGTAGGGGACATTCATTTATTTTATATATATATGTTTTTTCTTTTGTTCTTAAAAGAATGCATCTTTAACCCATGTAGCGAGCCTTAGGCTAATGACTCCCAGACCAGTTGGCCTTAGGGCATTAGGTGTTAAGACACCCCTTCGAGCTTAACGACTCGGGTTGCCGATGCTTTATTTTTGCTTAGAAAATTGTGGATAGTGCAATGTTCAATCCTATTAAGCTTTCTCCTTAATCCATGTAGCGAGCTTTGGGCCAATAGCTCTCAAACCAGTTGGTCTTAGGGTATTAGATGTTGAGGCACCCCTCGGGCTTAATTGCTCGAATTAAGGAAGCTACGAGACCAAATTTATCCACAATTGCTCTCTTTTTTTTCTTTTTTTTTTTTGCTTTCACTTTTTTTTTTTTTACTTTCCCGTTCCTTTTGTTGTTATCCTAAACAAAATAAAAGAACTCAAATATTGCAACATTTCATTTCGCCACCCACAATCATGCATCAAGGTATGTGTGTGTGTGAAGAAAGGTTCATGAATACTTGCTTAACGAGTACATAAGCACACAGTTTATTAAATGATAATGTTGTGAGAGTTCATAGATTTGAATAATTCAAAGTGAAATGAATAAGACCTCCTTGTTATAAAATTCAAAAATCAAGACTAAATAATATCAAGTTAGCTAAAATGAGTTCACAAAATCAAAATAAAATGACAAATTGGTTAGAATGGGTTTCAAGAGTTCAAACTGGTCCTCCTTACTCTGCCATTTCTGACCCAGAATGCGTCTCAAGAGGATTTGAACTCCTTACGCCGCACTCTGAATCTAATTACTAACTCGCTTTTTTTTTCAAGAAAAAGAAAATTCAAAACATACTTATGTCTACTATCCTTCCCCCCCAACCAAATGAAACATTGTCCTCAATGTTTAAATGTAGAGAGATAAAGTATAGGAGACATTACCTGAAGCTTCTGTTATTCAAGAGAGATGACCTGAAAGACTTATAAAATGCTAAAAATAAAAGACAAGAAAAGAAAAAAAAAATTACAAACGGAGATTCAGATCCAATTTGCACTTTTTGTTTTGCCCTCCTGACCAATTAATTTGAGTACTAGCTGGGTCAGGTTCATACTCAACTGCTTGTAATTTGTCGAGTAACTCACTAGCAGAATTGGCAGAAACAAGGATCTGTCTCGCTGAATGAGGGATAAAATTTTGTTCTACAGCTGCATCAACAAAACTTATTAAAGGATCAAAGAAATTGTTAACATTCAACAAACCTATAGGTTTTTGATGGAGATTCAGTTGGGCCCAAGAGGCAATTTGAAAAATTTCTTCGAGAGTACCAAAGCCACCTCGTAAAGCAATAAAAGGCATCTGAATTGATGAGCATATGTGCCATGCGTTCATGCATAGAGGAGACTTGTAACTCATGCCCAACCGTTTTTCCAACAATGCTTTCTATAGCCAAAGCTTTAGGAATAACTCCTAAAACTTGACTACCTCCTACACGTGCAGCTCTTGACACACAACCCATTAACCCGAGGCTACCTCCCCCATAAACCACATGAATCTTTCTTTCAGCCAGTAGTCTACCAAGATAGTTTGCTGCCTCGACAAACTCTTCACTTTTACCCGGTCGAGATCCACAGAATACACATATCTTTTGGATTCGACGTTTTGAAGTTCCCTCCATGTTTATGCAACTCTCTAACTATGTGTGAAGAAGAGAACAAGAGATGTGATATTTATGGAGTGCAAAAAGGTATGCTAATGATGACATCCAAATAGGTAGCTCAGCTGCTTGTTGAAAAATTCAACAATTATGCATAGAAATTCAAAAAAGATGATGAAATAAGACACCATAAGTCAAACAAAAGATACAAATTCAAAAATGACAGCTATAAGGCATTAAAATTCAAAAATGATGGCACGCATGCATATGTACAGGTAGTTGTGACTGTGGCTCACATCTTCCTCTGGTTTTACGTCCAGAAACGGCTTAAACACCTTCTATGAGTTGGGGATATGCTTCCCATCCAGTTTTCTTATAAACTGGCAAACAGGGTCGTTTTGAGTCAGATTCCCAAGACTATAGCGTTCCTGCTCATCTCGGAATTGTGTCCATAAGTTAAAAATTTCATGCTGCACAAGCCCACAAGAATGCGTCTCAAAAGTCACTCGGATATCATCCAAAGACTCCTTACTCAGTCCATTCTTGATGAACTGTAGTTTATCCTCTCGATTATTAGACAAATATCCCAAGGAGCGGCAACGCTGGTTACAAGTCCATCTTGCATATTTGGGACAAACTTGTAACCTTTTCGCTCTTCGCTTTTTGGCGTAAGAGCTTTTTCCCATACCTGGCATGTGAGAAACAAGATTATCTGAAAATTCATAAGAAAATCGAACATTGGCTTCAATTAACCATCTTACTTCGACAGGCATACCCTTACGCATCAACATCCTTACTCTTTCTGCGCGAGCTTTGTAAATTTTAAGCAAATCATTTGGAGGAAGAGAGGGAAAAATGTTTGTGCAGATTTGAGAGAATGGTGTCCATGTGAAAATGCGAGAAAAGAAAGGAAAATGAATGCAAGGTGAGCAATAGTTTTTAGGGAACTGAAAAACCGACTTTAAAAGTCACGGAGTACCGTATCCGCCACTTGACCGGGAAACAAAATAAAAACACACAACTAAAATAAACACACACAAAATAAAATAAAAACAAACTAGAAATGATAGCAAAAATCAAGAACAAAAATAAAAATATGGCACCGATGGATGAAATTTGAACAATCGTAAAAAAGCCAAAAGAGGAATCTCTTTGAAAGTAATTTACCACGGTCAAAAATATGCCATTGAGGTGGTACCTTTCTTTTTCCTTTATTTGTAAGAATGGAAGAGATTACCACTAGTTGAATTTGTTTGTCCTTGAGGCATGCATTCTTGAGTGTGGATGTTTCTTCCTGCCTTTGTTCAAAACATGGCTCCCAACTCTTAATCTCTTTCACCTGTACAAAATCAAGCAATGAAAATTCTTTAGAAGCAATGGGCACTAGTTGCATATTAGCTTCAAATGAACTAGTTAACCCAATTTCTGAAGGACTTGAAAAATTCTTATTTTGGATATAGTCTTCCACGTTAATCTTATTAGCTTCCTCACATTCATCATGCCTGAAAAATTCATTAATGTCAAAATTTTGGTTAAGTTCCTTTGCATGATGACATGAGGGCATAAATGAGGATTCGATCTCACCCTTTAAGATTGATTCATCATCTTTCTCATGAGGGTTAAGAATATGTTCTTTATCAACCTTACCATCGTGAAGAGTACTGACCGAATCTTCATCTAGATGTTGACCACTTGGATTACTCACATGTGGATTGATGGAGTTTGGCTCTATTGAGATGGAAACTCACCTTTCTCATGAGGACTAAGTGCAAATGCAAACTTTTCAAGAGCATCGTTCAAGTTCGCCATAGTATGAGCAAGTTGACTATTAAAACCCTCTTGCTTTGTAATGAATGAATTCAATGTTTCTTCGAGATCCTCATACGATGCATGATCATGAGATTTTTGAAAATTTTGATATGATTGAAAGGAGGTTGGTAAGATTGTGCATGATTATCATTCCTCCAATCAAAATTCAAGTGATTTTTCCATCCAAAATTTTGTGAGTAAGGATTAGGATTTGACCTTTGGAAAGTGTTTAAAACATTGGTTTGGTCATGGAGACTTTTCCTAAAGGTAGGCACATTTGGGCAATCATCCGTTGGATGATCACTAGAATTACAAGTGTGACAGACATTTTCTTGCATAGACCACATTTCTAAATCCTCGATTCTTTTAGCTAGGGATGCAAATTTGACATGAAGATCATGATTTTCTCTAAAGTTATAAATGCCTCTACTAGATGTTCTTGGCACCTCATAGGTGTCAACATTACTCCAATTTTGGGCATTTTTCGCTAGTAAGTCTAGGAAATCCATGGCTTCATGGTTGAAATATTTTGCATCATGAGGGAATACTATGCATGATTGTGCACAAGTTCTAATGTAATCCATTAATGTTCTTGGTTGGGCATGAGCATGTTTTTCAAAGAAGATGAGTGGCTACAAATAATTCTATCAACTAACGCAAAAAGAAAGAAAAGATTAACACATGCAAGAAAAATAAAAATAGAAATGGGGAGAGAAAAGATGAACACATATAAGAAAAATAAAAATAGAAGTGGGAAAAGAGAGTACTTACAATTTTGTACGCCAAATTTTACCTTCTCCGGCAACAGCGCCAAAAACTTGACACATCCGAAAAAGGATTGCCTCCCAAGTATAGGAGTGTCGAAGTAATAAACCCGGTAAGACCGGGGTTGATCCACGAGGAAGGGAATTTTAGCGCTACAAACTATAAAGTAAACAAATATGATATGGATGATTCAAAGGGATGGCAAGATAATATCAACAAGTATGAGTAAAGAACAAATTATTAAACAATAAATAAGAATAACACAAGAGAAATTCACACAATAATAATGAGAGCTAAGGTTAGGGGATCCGCCCTTGATATTTCAAATAAGCATAAACAACCCGTTTTAGTTATATGAATTATATTTGCTTCGTTACCAATATTTATACCACTTCTTGTAAATGGGTTCAAGCATCCAATGTGCCAATCTCCATATGTCTACAACAAATCAATGTTCCTAATTAGATTCGTGTCGGTGAGAAAGAACCATACGACATCTAGAAAGGATCCAAGCATTTGATGTGCCACGGATTGTCTACAATGGATCAAGACCTCCACTTTACGAGTGGTGTCAAGATTGATTAAGAAAATAAATATAAATCATATAAACAACATAAGATTATGATTATTAAGCACATATTAAGGGTTAGAGAATCCTTACTCTCATATCAAGGGTTTCACCTTTCACCTTAGCAAGAGAGAAATTAGCAAGACATTATAAGAGAAAGAACACAAAATGCAAGAAAAAGGAAATTCATTAATAACATTAAAACAAAAGAGAAACACAATACAAGATCCCAACAAAGGCCAAGATGCCTTAATGGGTCACAAGGCACCTCTATTTATAGATACATTCAGGGGCAAACTTGTCAAATTACAAAGGAATAATTGTCAAATATTAGATGCACCAACTTTGACAATTGGGGTAATTAGGTGAACCGACTTTGATCACCGATTTTGACATTTAATTTTTGAGAATTTTAATCACATGTCTTCATCAAAGTCATAGATATTTCTCTCAGATTTCTAGAACATCTTGATTCATACGATTTGGATATGTATTCTGAGAGATATGGTCAAAATACTGAGGCATGGTCAGGCTGGGCCAAAACTGCAGATGGGTTCACTTCAAGCCCATTTTTGGTCTACTAAGAGCCCGAATTTGATGATCTTTCTGAAATACAATCTTTAGATAATTTAATCAGCTTTCTAAAACATCAAGATTTGCACCATTCGGATTTATAAATAGAGAGTTATGCCCATTTTACTAAACCTGCATCAAAACCGAAATTAAGAGAAAGTTAATTCAAAAGATTTAAAGACTACAAATATGCTTAAGTTGAGGAATTTAATGACACTATTAATACAATATGATGAACTAAACTCTTATTAAACATACATATTTAAGTGTTCATCAATGCTATTTTATTTTATTTTACAATCTTATGTGGGTTGTTTTGTTGTCTATAGACCTAGTTGGCAGATCTACATGCTGCAGAGGTCACAAAGGTCTCTCTCTCTCTCTATGTGTATGTGTGTGTGTGTACAGAGGTTTATCCAGATATTAACTTGCACATTGTTCAGTTTTGTGGGAAATATGATACATAAGAGGCTTAGTCCCACAAACATTCAGAAAATTTTAAATTTTGTATTTTGCTCAAAGCCCTTTTGAAACGTTCTTATTATGGTCTTCTTCTTTGAGGATGAAGTCTCAAGTATTGTTGAGAGGCTTTTCTTACTATCCTCGTGTTGTTTTCTATTCTTCTGCAATAGCTATATATGTTGCATCATTTGATCTAGACGTAGGAAGTAAAGTTCATATGTGATTTCTTTTGGCTGTCTGCATGTGCAATGGTTTAGAATTGATTTTATTATTGCCTGGCCTTTTTTTTTAGTCCCCTAGAAAGTAAAATGTATTATATATCTTGACAAAAATGCATTGCTGTTTGATTAAATCTTAGCACTGATCTCTTTTAGTTTCTTTCAGAATGTGGAAGTAGAAAAACAACTTAAATTTTTCCAAGGCTGTGTGGCAGCTGCTTTTGCAGAGCGGGATCATGCAATAATAGAGGTTATGACAGTCATCCTCTTTATTTTCTGTTTTTTATATAAGGATATGATCCAAGATCCAAAATATTACCAATTTAATGCATTTTACTTGTATTGGAACTTCGTGATATTTGTTCAAAAGGACATGGATTGGTACTTACAAAATTACAAATTTTATTATCGTAAGTGCAAGTTGAGAATATCAGATAATCAAATGGCCACCAAGGCAGGAATATAATTTTCCAAGGTTTAACTCAATGGGGGTATATATTTTGTCCTCATTTTTTTCAACGCAATGCAGTTTCTTAAACTGCATTGCTATTGAGACCAAAATCTAAAATATAATAGATGCTAAAAAGTTTGGGATATTTGGAGCTTCTTTTAGTATGATCCATCCTTTTATAGTTCTTACACAGTTATTTTGTCTTTTAAAACAGGTTGTTAATGAGTTTTATGGGATACGACAACAATCTGTTGAAGGATTTGAGGATACGAGTTGGGATGATAAATGTACACGTCTGTTGCAGGATCCTGCAGAATTGTGGTGTTTCAATGATACTTCTACCTCTAAATATATAGTATGTTTTTCTCTCTTAAGTTTTGCTTTTTTTCTTGAGCTCTTCATGATAAAGGTACACCTCTTCTATTAGTAAGTAATTCAGCATTGTCAAACTTGGTTACTGAAAGTCACCCCATCAATATGTAAAACAGTTTGGGGCTTTGCACCTACTTTTATGCGCCCTAATAAGTAGCATTAGTCATTTATGCCCCCTGCTTTTGGTAGTACACCTAACCCTATCTTTTTTGCATCTGGATTTATTGTTTCCTCTTACATCATGCACATTCTCTTTGATTTTATCCTCAAGCTTAATTGTCGTATATCAGTTACTTATTGGAAATAGCTTCACTGAGTTTCATGATTTACTCTCAAATCTAGTTTGATTTCTGGTTTAAAGTTACTGGTTTTATTCGGCTTATGCTTTTAAGTTTCAAAGTTGAGGCTGAACTTGTAGAGATTCTTTGCTGATTATTATGGATTAGGCAAGAAATTTTGACATGCAGCATTAGAGCGTTGACTATTTCATGGTGTTGGCTCATATTATGGAGAATCAATGATTTTGTTTAATAATTTTAATGTTGAAATGCAATGGATTTAGTACTTTGACCTTGGATTATGGCTTGGTCCAATGTTGATCTCCTGCCTATTATATGATGATCTTTCAAGTTACTTTTGTGGTCATATCACCTGCTTTTATGCAGTGCTGCCTTTTTATGATGTAAAGTAACATCCCTAGATGTTGTGTAAAAAGTTGACTTCTTTTGCCTTGTCTCTTTGTGGATCTTGGGAGATGAAACAGCACTGTCACCTTGTCTGTTCTCATGATGAACATAATAACGCTTTTTGGCAACTCAACCTCTTGAAATGAAAATTGCTGTTAGATAGAAATTTTTGTTTTCTGCATGCAACTTTAATAACTTTGCCTTAGACAGAGTGCATTGGAAGATGAGCTAGACAAGATGAAGAGCTCTGTGGATAATCTTCAAAGTAAATTGCATGTGGTATGATTTAGTCTTGGCTCATATCTGCCTTGGCTGTTTCATGAACTTGATATTCTAATTGCTTGTTAAGAAAAAATGTTTATTGTTGTGGTATGTAGGGCTTGGAAATTGAAAATCATCTGAAGAAGAGTGTTCGTGAATAGGAAAAGAAGCTGGTGAGTACTTTAAATGTCTTAAGAGATCTGTCTATGTGATCCCAAATCTCTTTTGCTTATTCTTTTTTATCTTATTTTATTGACTTGTAAACAGATCTGTTCAAACAAATATTTTGCCAATGGGATTGTAGAATTACATCACTGCCATTCTAAGCAAAGAGTTCACATCATGAATTTACTTGATGAGGGAAGATCCCATATCAAGTCAATTGTTGATGTGATTGATGAAAAGATTCAGCAATTTGATGTGGGCAGAGGACAGAATAGGGAGACTTATCTGAGAGATGAAAAGTTACATGAATTTGAATATCGAGATGTACATATAAGTACTGATAACAATACCAGCTTAGCTTCTAAGGTTTGTTCACTAGCGGCTTCAGCTGTAAACTTAATCATTTGCTTTGCTCTCTGTGTCAAGATGACACATAGCAATCTTCCAATTTGTATGTAAACATTTAACTTTACTCTAAGGGCTGCTTGTTTATTTCCAAAAATTAATCTCTAATAGCTAGTATGATTAAGTTAATGATACAATTGCTGGCTGGGAGATGCTATTGGCTTTTTTAAACTTTTCACTCTTTTTGTCCGTTTGCTTTACGGATCTAAATTTTATTCAATTTATTACCTTATCTGTTGTAGAGAAATGGTCATGTGTCATCTGATGTTGTAGCTGATAGAAAGGGTGACACCTCTAAAGCCCTCTCACTGGCTTTACAAGAGAAGGTTTTCTGTACTTATAATTATCCACTCTATTTGGATTTACTTATAATCTTACCGTTTTATCTATTTTACTTGAGGATACTGTATGTGCAAGTGGTATCTTGCAGTATATACTACTATTTTTTCATACTATGGTTTCTTTGCCAAGTTGCTGCATTATTGCTCTTATCACAGCAGGAAGAAAGACATCTACTAGAAAGAACGTGGGAGACATCACTTTCATTTTTCTGTATGCTACACTTTTGCTCTTAGTCTATTTTCTAATTCTGTATATTGACAAAAGATAACCTCTTCAAGATGGAAATCTCACATATTATTGTCTTCTTATGTACTTTAGAATCTCATCAGTAGCTTTTCAAAAGAATAGTCATTTTATTAACTAGATATATCAAATTTGAAGGATAACCATAATTTTGATTGCTCTTAGTGTCTGGATTAGAACTATGTCAATTAATAGTCAAAAGCCTGTTATATTATACAAGCTTTTTCATTTTCATATGATATGTCTTGCAGTGTAGATAGGAAGTACTCGTTGCTTCTCAGTTCAAGATAATGACTAGTTAAAATTAAATAACAAACTATTTTAGTAACCACGGTAGAAAGGGTAACTGAATTCTAAAGTTTTGCTGCATGTACAAGTATTTCCCAAAACGAATAGCAATTCTTGGCTGTAGCTTTACGTACATCTTGTTGGAAAGTAATTCTGTTCCTCTCTTAACTTGTGAAAAAGGTTTCCTTACATTTCTGCTCTGTCTGCTTTGTTATGCTTGACATCTTTTTGGAATTATTTTTAAGATGTGATTTGTTCTGTTTAAAACACAATGACAAAAGGTTTCTGATAAAAGTTAATGTTCATAATCAACTTTTTCTGTAGAGATGGTGGAGCTGTAGAATAATTTTGGTCATTACTTAAGTTCAAATTTGACTGAGTTTTCTCTGCATATTTGTTTTCATTATAGTGTGTTTTGTTGGCTTCAGTAGCAAATATACTACTGCTTAAGTATGCTTACACATGTTTCTGGTCTGTGCAGATGTATCTTTAAGTGCTAGAAACATCTTGGAAGATCCTGAGCTTAAAAATGCTATAAAAGCATTCAGGTGAGCTAGTGATTCAGAGGATTTAACTCCTAATGCTAATTATGGCTTTGAAATTGAACTAATTTGACTTGAATAACCAACAATTTGTACTTGTTCGTTCAATCTGTAAGTTTTTATGCACAATCTCATCTTCTTAGGAACACGCTGATTGATGAATCTCAAGTTATGTTATCTGAATTGGGTGTTACTATGAATAGGTTGACAAAGCCAGAGTGATTCAAGTATTGCTATTTATGTCAGGAGTGAATACGCTGCTTCAAACACTTATTGGGATAAGGCTTCCTACCGTGATGGGTCCATCTATTGCTTTCACCCTGCCAGTGTTGTCAATCATCCATGATTACTCTGATGGAAGATTTGCATATGAGCATGAGGTATTGAAATTGAAACAAAATTAATGAATTTGTGGTGCAATATATTGTTCGAGTTGTTTCCAACAGTTCTGGAGTGGAAGCATGCACTTTGTAGTAAAATAGATTTGTTTCACCCCAACTTAAATTTTGTCTATTTTTCAAATTTATGTTTCCAAAATTTGTTGTAAGTTATTGCTACCAGGAACTCTGTTCTTCATAACCTAATGTTAGAATAAACATATTTAAAAAAAAAAATCACTTCTGTCCTTAATGGTTTCACTTTTTGCTGCCTTGTGTTGTTATTTTCTATCTATGTTACCTTGGCATTCCTATTTCTCCAATCTCCACTGTATGTTCTGATGGCTATGATGTGACTGCTTGTAGAGGTTTTCCCACACCATGAGAACTATTCAAGGATCACTAATTGTTTCATCATTTGTCAACATCGTGCTTGGGTATAGTATGGCTTGGGGTAAATTAACAAGGTAACTTTGGCAAGTTTTAAACTTCACATCATTTAAAAAAATTAAAAAAAATAAATCTTTATTGCTTAAAGCTAAAGCCCTCTGGCTTCTTGCTTATAGTCTAACGCCTATTTAAAAAAGTTAATTGGATGACATAACTGGGTTTTCTACTTGACCATCTTTCCTTTTGCTGCCTCCAGATTCTTTAGTCCCATTACCATTGTACCAGTGGTTTGCATGGTCGGTCTTGTCTTTTCTTGAGGGGCTTCCCACTGGTAATTCCCTCACTATGGCCTTATTAGATCTGGTGGCTCTAAAAATTTATTGCTAATGAAGATTATTATTTTACATTGCATGCTCTATAACAGCTAGGAAATTGTGTGGAAATTGGCCTGCCTATGCTAATTCTACTGGTGGTTTGCCAACAGGTGATACAATGGCTTCCAATTCTCACCATTACTACTATTATATTAATGTTCTTTATAAATGTAAAAAAGCCTTATGCTTGGTGCAGTATTTGAAGCGTATACATCAAGAGGCCTATTTTATAGTTGAGAGGTTTGCTTTGCTTTTCTACATTACAATTGTTTGGGCTTTTGCTGCTATCCTCACAGTTGCTTGTGCTTACAATAATGTTCCAGTGCAGACGCAGCAGAGTTGTCGGACAGATCGTTCTTTCCTTATGTCATCTGCTTCTGGTATTGTCCAGATGATTTTTCTTTTCCTCTTGTTATTTGAATTGGAATTTCCCTGAAAAAATGTCATCTTTCTTCTGACACGTTAGTTGATATTGTTTCTAATCTAAGATTAAGATTATGTACCCTTTTCAGTGGGTACTCCCATATTCAGAGCAAGCCATGTGTTTGGGATGATAGGAGCAGCACTTGTTACATCTGCGGAGGTGCAATTCCTATTTTAAAGGATTTTGAAATTTGACATTAAATTTATATTTTTATCTGTTTTAAAATTTAAGTCGTGGATAGAATTCAAATAAATTATATATCTTCAATGCTACAGTCTAAAATACAATCTGATTGTTTCCTTGATAGTTTATTAGAGTTGTGGAGAAATCTGCTTTTTGAACAATTGCTTTCTTGCTTTCTTATATATTCAATGCAGTCAACAGGGACATTTTTTGCTGCATCATGGCTTGCAGGTGCTACAGCCCCTCCAGCACATGTCCTCAGCCGAAGTATTGGCCTACAGGTCTTGCCACGGATAGCTCCTTCTTTTCTTTTTTGTCGCTCTATAATTTCTTTAATTCATATGCAATGAATTCCTGTCATTAATTTACTATTTAGAAAACAGGAAAATATGTGTGTCTTTTTCAAGTGCAGGGTGTTGGCATGCTGATTGAAGGGATTTTTGGTTCCCTTGTTGGTACAATTGCAGGGAAAATGTTGGCCTTCTTGGACTAACGCACATAAGCAGCAGAAGAGTTGTGCAGATTTCAACTGCTTTCATGATCTTTTTCTCCATATTTGGTTTGATATTCCATTCCATTTCACAAGTAGTTGCACTCAATTTTTATTTTTATTTTTTTACTTTCATTGTATTTACTGTGTTATGTTTCTCAGGGAAGTTTGGAGCATTCTTTGCATCCATTCCTTTGCCAATATTTGGTGCCATATACTGTGTTCTATTAGGGATTGTTGGTGAGTGATTGTTCACTGTGTTGTTTCTTGTCTTTTAATTGTTTCCCTTCTCCTTCTTCAAATGGAATGCTCATTAGATCAGTTCTCATTTTTTGCAGCTGCTGTTGGGATTACTTTCATACAATTTGCAAATTGTAATTCCCTGAGAAACATCTATGTTTTGGGACTTTCTCTTTTCCTTGGAATATCAATCTCTCAATATTTTGTCCTGAACACCTCCGGAGATGGTCGTGGACCAGTAAAAACAGATGGTGGATGGGTAAGTTACATGGACAACATTTTTTGTTTCTGTTCTTTTTTTCATTTTTTGATTCTGTTAATTTAATTTATTGTGTGTATATATATGTTGATTCTTTCATTTCTGGGTGTTGGTGTGGATTTGCTTGTGTAGACTAGACATCGAAGGGGCTTTTGGCTAGATCTCTTGTTTATATGGTATGTTGTTTATTTATGTTGGGAGAAATACATATATAAATTTGTAATGCCAAATTCAACAGTCTTTATCTATGAACTCAAATGTTTTTTTCTTGGTCATGTTGTATTGACAAGTTTATAATGATAAGTTAGGATATGTTTGAACATGGCAGAGTAGAAGTTGATGATTAATTAGGTACTCAACAATTGTTTTCCATATCCATATGTTCTCTCGGTGCTGTAAGCTATAACTGTGTCAAGCTTCTATTATTCACATAAATTACTTCTGTAAAAACTATCTTAATGAAAAAAAAATTTGCCTAAGTTCAAACTATTAAGTTTCTGATGGAGCAGATTTTGGGTTTAAAATGGCTTATGCTTCTGCTATTGTATTTTGGGGTCCCTCTCGTTGCAGGATGGTTTTCTGAAAGTTATTAAATTGCCAGGCATAGAGTGTTTAGATTCATGTTTCATTGACAAAACTTTTATTTTCAGCAATTCCTTGTGTTAGAGTTTCAAGTCCAATTTTGCAAATATGCAGATATCTACAGGGGAGAATTTTCACATTTTCACATACTATGCAAATCTTTCTTTAATAAATTATTTCTTATTAACAGAAGACATATTAACATTTTCCAGAAAATATTTGTGTGCATGAACTAGATTCTGCATATATAATTGATTATATCATTTATGATGATCTTTTAGGGTTGTTGCTGCTACTTAAGTATGGATTTGATGGGTAGGATTGTTGCTGCTTTTAGGGCATGAATTTCTGGTTGTGTTTTGCTAATGTGGGATAAATTGTTGCCAATTTCTGGAAACAATATTTTGTTTCAACTGGAGAAGTAGGAGACTGATTTGATATTATAGTAGCAATTTCAGATTTTGGCACTTTGTAGGACAGTATCTAAAATCTTTTAAAATTCTGGCTGATTGGTTGAGAAATGGGTCATTATTTTAGGATTGATCTTCATAATAGAAACCAAAATGAGACCTATTTTTGTCTTCTAAAATGGCAGTTTGAATTCGAGATTCATGCATGATTTTTAAATTTGTGCCAAGCATTTTGATGATTCTACTGTGTATTGCCTTTTCATGTTTATGAAGTACACACATGAATTATCTAGATTCTGAAAGGAATATATCTTAAATTTGGCAGATACATTATTAAATTCTCTAGTCAGATTCACCCTATTTTTTATTGATAACTTCGTTTATATGTTAGATCATGTTCTCACAGTTTTATCGTGTTGGTTGCTATATAAGTAGTTAATTCATTTTGTGTATTTGTAATGTACAGCCAAGTGAATCCAATACATTTGCTGATATACAGGCAGTTTGTCAGTGTCTTCAGACTTAATTCTATAAGGATAGTCAGTTTGCAGTGTGCCAACACTGCACTTGGCATCAAAATTGCCAAGGTTAAGAGGTGTTGTTCTGCGTAATGGCGCATTCTTTCTGGCCTTCGTGTACTCTTGCCATGTGAAGTTCACATTTTGCTTTGACATTTATATGGTAGGATCAATCATGATCGGTATTGTGTGTAATAAATATGTGAATCATGATTAGTTGGCATCTCATGTGTACTGATATGCTCTGTTTGATTGCCAGTAAGAATGGCATATTGACTGCTAAATTATGCTTGAGCCCTAGAGTTTATGCTATTGCTGTTGCAATGTTTGAGCTAGTTATTGTTCTAATATATGCAGAATATCAACAAAATAATATTGATACGTTGTATTCTTGCTAATATAATAGGTAACAGAACTAGTAGGCATGCATTGGAACGATTACACATACTTTTAATAGAACTGGTAGGCATGCATTCAACCATTTTTCAGGGGCTGCTATGACAATGAAATTAGAAAAAATCAAAGGGCTAAGAAGGCCTTGCATGTCAATATCTTTTCTCAACTGTAAGAAGCAATTAAAGTTTGATAATAGGCTGTTTTCAAGTGCTACATTCCATATAAAGTCCCATATATTCTTATAATTCTATTTGTATTGTTTTTAAGCTTTTCTTTTATGTATACATGATCTTAAACATAAATTTTTATTTATTTTAAAGTTTTATAAAATTATTATGTTTTCAAGAAAGACTATATAATATAAATAATTTTTTAAAAAAATATTTATAAATATATATATATATATATATATTCATACTTGACGGTCCAAAACATTCAAATATGATAATTAGGAAAAAATACTATTCTAAAAAACTTGACAATAATAAACAGTCAAATATGAGCCAAAAAATTCGGTCATACTTGATAGTATCCAAACGGATAAGAATTAATAAACAGTCAAATATGAGCCAAAAATTTTGTCATACTTGACAATATCCAAACGAACAAGTATTAATAAACAGTCAAATATGAGCTAAAAATTCTGTCATATTTGACAATATCACAACGGACAAGTATTAAAAATACCATTTTACAATAATATTTTTGTCAAAAAAGAGTGAAATATTATTCTATGCTCACATACTTGACGGTTAAAAGCAATCAAATATGGAAAAAATTTGACCGCTAGGTTCATCATATTTGACTGTTACTGTCAAATATTATTAACAATAATTTAAAAATTTTGACCATTAATTTTGTCATATTTGACGGTTTCTGTCAAATATTTCTTCCAGAAACCGTCAAATAATGCTAAAAATTGAATTCCAATAGTATATAAACTTGACTACTTTGTAAGAGTCAAAAATGTTATAGTGAATATTTGACTGTTTGACCAACCGTCAAATATGACCATATTTGATGGTGACATATATGACATGCAATAACCGTCAAATATGACCATATTTGACGGCTAAAAACAGTCAAATATTTGTTTTTTTCTTGTATACCATGTCGTGATTGATAATGGGGTTCATTTTCAGGCCAAGATTAGGGCTTTGTTCGAGAAATATGGAATTGAACACCATAAGTCATCTCCATACCTGCCACAAGCCAATGAGGCGGTAGAAGCAACTAATAAAAACCTCAAGAAGATGTTGGCCAAGGTGGTCCAGACATATAAAGATTGGGCAGAGAAGTTGTTGTTTGTATTATGAGGTTACAGAATGACACCCAAAAGTTCGACTGGCATGACGCCATTCTCGTTGGTATATCGTTCAAAAACGGTTCTACCAATTGAGATAGAAATGGAATCAGCGAGAGTTCTTATTGAAGTATAAGTTCCTGAAAAGGAGTGGATTCATAATAAATATGAACTATTGGCCTTGATTGATGACAAAAGAATGAAGGCCAGGTATCACATGCAACTATACCAGAAACGGGTTGCTTGAGCCTTTAACAAAAGAATAAAGGGAAGGAAGTTCAAAGAAGGAGAATTGGTCCTCAAGCAAGCGAGACCGGTTGTGTTTGATCCAAGAGGGAAGTTTAAACCCAAATCGGAGGGTCCATTTACTATGACAAAGGTCATGTCCAGTGGAGTCGTCATTTTATCAGATATGGAAGGGAATAAGTTCACTGAGCTTATCAACATGGATAGGCTAAAGAAATATTACATATAAAAAAAAGAAAGTGAGAGAAAAATAATTAATCAAAAAACAAGAAATGGCTGATTAATGACAGGAGTTGTATCATTGTGTACACATTGTTTGAAGAGCAAAGATTGTACTTTATTAATGAAATGAAACTGTTTGGAACAAATATGTCTTTTGAAATGTCTTATTATTGTGCATAACAACAAAAAGGAAACATCGAACATCTAAGCCAGCCAAGGAACTAACAATGTTGTCTCTACCTCTTTGATGGACTATGAATAGGCTGACTGTATCACTCATGGCATTGCCTAGCTCAAAGAATAGGATCAGGAATGGAAGCTTAAAAGGTCACCCAATCCTTGTATCGGTCATTAGTCTCAAAATCCAGATCATGGAATAGATTCCTTTCAATGGTGCGATATGCCCAAGAATCTATCACATGCTCTAGATAACGAGCAAATAGTCTCCTAGGACCGAAAGTAGTCGATGAACCCACAATCCTTTGCTTCTGACCATATTGTCGACACAACCTGGCAGGATCATAGAATGAACTATACGTGAAACCCGCTAGAGGCACGCATGAAATATGTCCCTACGGTCACATGCTCTAGCCTCCACCATGGACAGTGCCAGCGAATCTGAGTATCAGGAATGACTCGGAGCCAGTCAATCCAAGAAAAGCGTCTCTCGAGTCTCCTCCTCATATGAAGCCGAGGGCTATAACGGGAAATGTCTCCTTCAGGCAGTGCAAGAACAGATAATCTCTCTTATAACCAAATCTGAGAAAGAACGAACAAAAAAAATAAAAAAGAAAAAAATCTGCTAAGTCAAAAACCCAGAAAGGGCGACTTAGGCAAAAATTAAGGCAAGCCCGTTAAGCTGAAAACTCGGAAAGGGCAGTTTAGGCAAAAATTAGGGCATGAGGAAAAAAGAAGAGCCTGCTAAGTTGAAAACCCAAAAAGGGCAGCTCAGGCAAAAGTTAGGGCAAGCTTGCAAGTCAAAAACCCAAAAGGGCGGCTTAGGCAAAAGTTAGTGTGAAAAAAAAATTGTATAAGAAAAACCTGAAGAAGTAGAAGACTGCCACTGAATCTCTGACTTGGATCCATCCTGACATGATCCAGTCCAATCAATGTATCAGCCAAAATCAAGGAAACTGCTGTAAAACTAGGACCCATCTGAGGAATGAGGGTCACAAGATGTGGATCTCCGTAACCATTCGGTGAGACCAATAGAAAAGGAAGGCGAAGCCAACCAGATGAACTCTTGTCCATCATCCCGAGCAAAGGCATGATGGAAGATAATGTCACTTTACCAACCCTGGTGTGAATACCCATGGTGGAAGTCGGGAAGTCAAAGAAATGGGCAAGATCAATTGCTGATGGTGTCTAGATAGTAGGAAGAATAAGGCTCTCAAAACCGGATGAATGATGACCGAGTATGGCAAATAATTCCTCATATAGAGGGCAAAGCTCCTGCCTATTGAAGCGGAAGACGTGATCGTGAGAATCCCAAAAGGTTGCACAGTCCTTTAGAAAAGGGATATCGAGCTTAACGTGACGAAGGAACTTCAGATGATAGAGACCGACAAGCTCGAGTCATTTCCAGTCCTCATCCCTCTAAGGCCTTAAAAGGGGTTGAAAAATTTGGAGAGAAACTTTAGACATGTTGAATGACATGAAGAGGTGTTAATATGAAGAAAGAAACCTCGAGAAACGAGAGAAAACGTGTACGAAAGTAGCCAGAGGGAATAGCACTTAAATAGTACACAAATCGAGATAGAATAGGGAAGGATTGCCAGAGAATCGCCAGTCGACCATCTGACTATCGATCGATTATTGCATGATAGCTGATCAGCTGTCAGATAGCTGTCTGATTATCAGACAGCTGCCCGATGGTCTGATGGCCGGCCAACAATTATTAGGCTAATCAGCCCATTTACACGATCCTTCGACTTCTGGAATGCGTACCGACGAACAATTTTGAGTGTGTGGCTTCCAGATTTTGTAAAGTTGCTCAGAATTGAATAATTCATGATGTAGAACCAAATTTGAATAAATTTGGATGTAAATTCAGTACAATACGCAAAAATATGGAATTAGAAATAAAGAAGTTTCACTAAATCTTTGAAATTTATTTGATTGTATATCATGAAAGTTCATACATGGAAGCAAGATAGATAAAGAAAAATCCTAATGAAAGCCGGTGGCGATAATCCTCACTCATCACCATCATTATCAATATCGAGGGAGAAAGCGACAACCTGAGCCTAGGGGCGCTCTACCTCACTTTGCAGACGAGTAACTTCTTGACAACCTGTCTGACCAAGCAAGAAAATCATATAGTTAGAAGAACTATTAATATAGAAATCATACATTCATAAATTATAGAAGGACACCTTACCTATTACTAATGAGACATTTGTAAGACATACCCATGTAGAGCGACCTGCATACAAAAAACCCGCTTCATGGAAGATCGTGGCACCTGCATTGCATTGCATTTCTATTAATGATTAATGATAGAGAATTTGAGAAAAACGGTTAGGAGACCTATCAAAGTAGTGTCCTGCGGAACAAAAGGGATGAGCATGTTCAGATCCTCGATGATCACGTGGCTGTGGATCAACCCGTTATCATCCCACGTGTAGACAACGTTATTGGGGTAAGCCTGAAGATCATTGATCACATGATCGATTGAAACAACCAGAGCAGCTAAAGAAGATGGAGGAGGACGTGACAGCTGAGCTGTTATAGAAAAAGAAGCCGAAGTGCCTGTACTAGAAGAGGAAGCTCTTGATCTCTTCCCATGACGAATACAAGAACTACCCGAGCGACTAGACATTGCCGTAGGATGAGGAATGTCGACAGCAGATCGGCCAGGCCTAGTATACAGTAGGGTAGCTCGAGCCCATTCAACATAAGGAGTCGATGCCAATGGGAACTCGATGGTACTCAAGTGAAACCCAGTTGTGTAGACTGATACCACTGGCTCCATAGCCAAATCGGCTGAATCAATTATTAGAACAGGTGGCAAAGAAGGAACCAAACAGCATGTCGGGGCCTCGAACCAATCCCACACATGGTCACCCAAATACCACATCATGCTATTCGCACAAGGAAGAAGGATGCGATATAAGTTGAAAGTGGCAGTAATTCTCATAGCTGCAGAGCAACTCTCCTTGAACCTCACCACTCAAAATGAATCTGCAAAAGAAAATAAAGGGCATGGTAAGAATGTGATATAAATGAAATTTTGACTATAATTTTTTTGTTACCTTATCCCAGGTCAACGTGTGAATGTAATCACGAAAGAAGTCTAACTCGTGAGATCTCTCGAGCTCCACACGACATGTAGCCCACCTTTTCATCTGAGAGAAAGAAGAATCCTTACTAATAGGAAGAGGAGATGGCAGAACTTCTAACTCATATGCCCACATCTATCATGGGTGATACAAAATCATAAATAGGAATCGTGAAGATAAAACACGAAGGTGTGAAAAAGAAAGAAGTTACCTCAATAAGTGTAGCAAATCTAGGAACCCTAATAATGCCTTGACAAGCCTGATCCAAGCCAAAATATAGCTGATCGAGAGCAACACGACCCCAGTCAAATTATTTCACTCGATCAAGGTCTTCGAGGGCAGGAAGTAAAGTCAAAGCAGTGGTGTTCGACGCATTGGAAAAGAGCGTCGTACCCAGTAGATAAACTATCAAGTTGCGAGCATACTGATCCACCTCGACAAGAGTCAGATTGGACCTCCATTTCCAATATTCTTACAAGGGAGCATATCGAATGGAAACATTGTTCTTGACTTTTACCTCACATCCAATAAGATCTTGGATCAACCTATCCTGATCCACTGAATCCATAATATAAGCATTAACAGGAATTGAATCACCGCCAGATGGAAGACCGGTCAAGACAACAATATCCAAAGGCATAATAGTCATCTCACTGAACGGAAGATGGAATGTGCTAATCATATCCATCCACCTCTCGCACAAAGCGGCTAATGCCTGATGATTAGTGTATCGTTGAACATGCGAAAGACAACTGATGAACTCATAGATTCCGGTATCAATGATCCTTCTCCTCACTACATCATTCTCTATCGCTATGAACCAACTATAGACTCCAGAAAATGCTCCACACATCCTGTTCTCATGATAGTCCTAAAGCAAGAAATTGAAGTTTCTACATGAATGCAAGCCTAAATACATTCGATAAATAAATTCGAAGAAAATAGAAAAGGTAAGACATGAAGAGATCAAGTACTAGGTTGATTATATGAGAAGCCACGTTATAGAAAACCAGCACCTCCTGATCTTTTGGAAGACCCCTCAATGCCAATTTCCAGGCCATATCAAACTTGCCAAGATGGACTGGATGTCCTACCATTAGGAAGAAGAAGTTGAGACGAACACGTAGGAAAAACCAAAAGCGAATCAGATGAGAAACGAAGAAGTTATGCGTGAATGAAGACGAGAATGGAAGAAAGGGCTTTATAGAAGCCCCCAACCGCCAGTTGGTAATCAAACAACTAGACTGTTGTTGACCAACCACCAAGTAGCAGATAGTTAGGCGACTATCAGATAGCTGGCCAGCCATCCGCCACATAAGGAGCCAAGTGGGAAAGAGAGAAAAAGAAAAAGAAAGAAAGAAAGAAAAAAGAAAAAAAGAGAAAGAGAAGAGAAGAGAGAAGCGAGAAAAAGAAAAGAACATAGGGGAATTCCTCATCAACCTTAAGACACTTCTGACGAAATCGGTAACAAGCACTTGACCATGGAAATGATTTAACAACTCATAAGGAAAGAAGAGCAACCTTAGTCGATAGAATCTTCTATTAGAATCACATAGAAGAATTCTTCCAAATACTAGAAAGCAATCTGTTAGAGAGCGCAACAAACAAGGTAAAAATTTGAATTAACTTTTTTTAATCATCAAGATTTTTTTGAATTTTGCAGGAACTTGCAAAAACAAATGCAAGAATCCCCAACAAGTCCAAGAATCTGAAACTCCCCAATGAAGAATGGTGAATGTAAGAGAAGTCAAGAATGAAGAATGTTCGAACATGATCAAGAGATTTTCCCCAGTGGATTGAAAGAAATCAAGAATAGAAGCTTGGGCATGAAACCCATTGTGTACAAAATCTAAAGCAGATTAAAGAAACTTGAAGAAGAGTTAGACGGAGGGCACAAAACCCAACAAACACAAAGACTGAAGAAGATCGAAGAAGCATGAAGAATAGTTAGAAGGGGGGCATGAAACTCAATGAATGCAAAGTTTGAAGAGATCAAAGATGAATGAAGAATGATCAGCCGAAGGCACGAAGAATGAAAAGGTCTAAAGACCGCAAAGCAGTGCATGATAGAAGTTTTCCCGATGGGCATGCATTAGAAGGAAACCCTAAGAAGTAGGTGCACTTAAGGGTATTCTAAACCCTTAGAATAAGTACAAGCCCTAAGAAGGGGCGCACTAAAGAGTTGAAAACCCTAAGAAGTAGGTGCACTTAAGAGTATTTTAAGCCCTTAGAATAGGCACAAGCCCTAAGAATAGGTACACTGAAGAGTGTTGGAAACCCTAAGAAGTAGGTGCATTTAAGAGTGTTTGAAGCCTTAGAATTGGCGCACTGAAGAATGTTGAAAATCCTAAGAAGTAGGTGTATTTAAGAGTGTTTGAAGCCCTTAGAATAGGTGCACTAAAGAGTGTTACTAAACCCGAAGAAGTAGGTGTACTGAAGAGTGTTTTATTATAAGCATCATAAGAATGCTTTCTAGACCTTGAACTAGCACATCTGCCCTTAGATGGGCACATTCGTCCTTGAATAGGCACACTTACCTTAGATAGAGGCACGTTCACCCCTGGATGGGTACCTCAGCCCTTGAATGGGTACACTCACCTTAGATAGGCACGTTCGCCTTTAGATTAGCACATTAGTCCCTAAATGGACACAAACTTTGCACGAATAGAAGGGAGTGGTGAGAAAGTTTGAAAAAAGGAGGACGAAGTCGAAGATGATGAGAAAGAAGAAAAAAGACGGAGTAAGAATACTTTGTCGACTTTTGTGTCTCACAAACCTCTCCAAAGTAAGGGGTAAGCTATAGACACTAAATTTTTGAGGATCAATGAAAGAATGAAGATGAATGTCAAGCAAAGAAATGACCAAAATGCCCTTGAGAGTCAAGAAGAGAAGGGTGAAAAGAAGTTGGTGAAGAGTTTGGAAAACTGATACATGAGAATTTGAAAAATTAGCAAAAATTAATTTGAGAGGAATCTGGTGATGACCCATATACTGTTACGAAGCTACGAATGTCTAGTTTTCATAGAAATTTATGGATCACAAATCGGAGTTGAATTCCAAAAGTTATGCACAATCAAAGGAGCAAAGATTTGAAGGGGTTGCATCGAAGGATGATAAAAAAGGAAGGGGCCAAAAGGAAATTGGCAGGCCAGCCATCAGACAGCCGCCTGGCTGTCCAAGACAGCCACCGACCATCTAACAGTCGCCTGGCTATTGGCCAATGGTTGAGCGTCTATCAGATGGCTACCCGGCTACTTGAAGATGGCCACCCGACTCTCTTTGGTTTATTTTTTAAAATTGGCTTAGGAAATTTCCTTTTTCATCTTCACCCCTCTCTTATATAAACCCCCTCCTCTCATTTGCAATACACACTGATTGACGAATACAATCATCTTTCTCCCTCTTGAAGACACGCTTGAAAATTCGAGAAGTCTTTTCCAATATAATTTTTTAGGCGTTTTATTACTCTAAGCTCGGAAAGGGTACATCTTGAGAGGAGAATTCTATCCTCCCTCCCATTTTCTCTTTTATTTTTCTTGCTTAGAATAAGCATGTTTAGGATTTGTTTTTATGCTTCAGAGCATGTCTAGGTTATTATGAATTGTGTTAACCCAATTTGTTTTGCAAGGTGGAAATGCTTGTCAAAGTAAGTCATCTTTCCTTTCCTTATTTAGAAACATGCTTAGGAATTTAATTTCTTTGCGAATGCTTAGAAACATGCTTAGGAGCACATGAATAGAATCATGCTAGGGAGAACTTATATTTACTTTGATGTATGCTAGGAAATAGTATAGAATAGATAGAATTACCATTTTACCCTTAAATGTCTTGTTAGAGCTAGAATAGCTATGATTGATTTCAATTGCTTGAATTAGACTAGAAATGCTACGATGAGGCTAGAATATGCCATAATAACCATGGTTAGGCTAGAAATGCCTTGTTTAGGCTAGAAATGTCATGATTCTTAATAAATTGATATGAATTATGCTAGAATACCATGATAAAAATTATCAAATCTAGGCTAGAATGCCATGAAACTAGATTATGGGTTTGTTTAATTTATAATTTGTTTATTTATGAATATATGAATGTTTGTATATTATGAAGTGTAATTGTGTGATGCCATGAAGTGATGGTGGACTCACATCCATGGTAAGGGACCATTTCTTCGAATGAATATCCAAATATATGAATGTATGTGATAAGTGTCTATTTATATATCATTTTCATATCAATTCGTCCATGCTTCTTTGCTATATTTCTTGATATTTTTATGTTTTTGTGTGGTTTTGATGTTTGTAGGAGTTTTGGAGCAACTTGCACAAAAATGGAGTAAAACCCTTCATTTTCACCTCTGCTAGTCAACCATCTTCTCGGATTTAATTGTATTGATATACAATGAACCCGATGACATATTATATACCGTTGGAAAGCTCTCGAAGTCTATTTTTGGAGAAATTTACGGTTTATAAATCCATTCAGTGTACCAAAAGTTGTAATCAAAACAGTGTGAGATGTATAGAAATATAATTCCACAATCACTGTAGCATGTATAATACGGGGCACTGTAGCAAGTTCACTGTAGCAGAGTATTTAAACACATTTTAGGGTTTTATTTTCATAACTTGAAGAGGGGAGAACGTGGTGGAGGCTGCAGCTCTGGAATTCTTTCATCTCTTGGAGTTCTTGAAGGAGAAAGGAAGCTTGGAAAGAGGAAGAACTACAATCCAAAGAGAATTACATCAAATTTGCTAAGTTTTTCCCTTCCCTTTCATTTTCTGGAATGTCTCCATGTTGTATTGTATTTACCACGTTCTTAAACATGTGTAACTGAATCTGAATTGGTTGAGGGTGATTTCAAAGCCCCTGATATGGTTTTTGTAAGTTGATTGTGCAAGAAGTTGTTATCCAATTCTCTAATTGAAGTTGCTTGTATTTTCCTATATCTAATGCTTATGATTGCTTGCTGGATTGTATTTCAAATGGCCAACTGAATATAATCTGGTTGTTGTCTATTGCTAGACTAGAAATCTTGATCCGTAATTGTCTTGAATTTCTAATCCTTAGTAGCAAAATTGTGATCAGAGATTGCAATTGGAGAATACAACCTAAGTTAAATAATCCGAGCTTGTGTGTTTATTGCTTAGATCAACCTATCTTTCTTATCGTAATGCATCCATTGAATTAAATTTAGAGAGCTTGTTCTAGGTTGTTTAATGGATAGAGATTAAATAAAGAGCCTGTTTTATTTAACAACAAAGTAAGGAAAGATTGGGATAACAGAGCTTGTTGTTATCTACGGTTGATAATTTCAATGGTGTAATTGGATGACAATTCTATGATTAATTCGCAAATCCATATCTTGTGGTAGAGAAGGATCCCTTAACCAGCTTTCTCCATTGATTTTTCATTCAAATTAACTTCTGTTTTGTTATTCTTAATTTGCATTCTTATTTCATTTAGTTAATCATTCAACAAAACCCCCCCATTTAGTTAATTGTTGCTGGAAATAACAAATTCAATTAGAATCAATCCTCGTGGGAACGATATCTTACTTATCACTTTATTACTTGTGCGACTAGTATACTTGCTAGTTTCGAACGCATCAAGTTTTTGACGCCGTTGCCGGGGATTGATTTTCTAATCGATTTGTTATTTTGTTTTCATTGTTGATTCATATTTTCTTTGTTTTTCTTTTCTGATTGTTTGTGTTTAGACACATGGCAGTAAACTTCTATCAATTCAGTAGCCGGATTTGAGCCACAACTAGCATGGGGAGTAATGGAGAGTAAATGAGGTAAGCACTCCGAACATTGAACAACAACTTTCTGAGCTAACTCTGTCTTGGTGGAAAACTCATGGTTGTAGGATAGTATATCAAAAATTCTTATGAATGGAGCATCCCATCGACATGTATCCAACTTTACAAGAAGAATATATGG
>SNVD02012173.1:0-64921 GCA_013180625.2 Boswellia sacra | reverse complement strand
AACACTTTCCCCCACACTTACTTTCTCATTTCCCTTCAACTTTCTCTTGTTGGTGCATAACTCCTTGAGAAATTTTGTACAACGAGGTACTTGCTCAATCTGTCTCTTATACACATCTAGATGTGTATAAGAGACAGGGTATATTTACCTCGATTTTGTGAGAAGTTTCCAGGATTTCTTGTTCTTGTTCCTCCTTCGATTTTGCAAATCTAATAGGAAAAAGTGGAGGAGAAACATATGAAGGAATGGAAGTTATAGGATTTACCTGAGAAGTCAGTGTTTTGTTCATGGTGGAAGTGGTGTCATCTCCTTCATCAGTTTGTGATTTCTTTGGCAGGACATCTAATTGCTCTTCATTTTGCAAAGTTATCGCACAAGAATTCTCTCTTGGATTGATCATCGTTTGACAAGATAATTCTTCTGAGCCTTGTCCCTCGAATTTGCTCATGCTAGTGGCCAATTGTCCCATTTGATTTGCCAGGTTTTGGATACTTGCCCCAGTTTCCTGCTGGAATTGCATTGTGTTAGTGGCAGTGCATTAACAATATCCTGGAGTGACATACCTGAGTTTTCTGGAGCTGGTTGTGGTGCTGGTTGTGGCATTGGTGGTGGTTGCATTTGAAATGGTTGCTGCACTCTAGGTTGATTAAAACCTTGTGGCCGATTTGGTATGGCATTTGGGGTCATTGGTTGATGATTCCAGTAATTAAAATTAGGGTGATCTCCCCATCCGGCATTATAAGTATTAGAGAATGGATCATACCATTGCCTTGGTTGTCCTGGAAATCCACCCATGGTATTGGCTCGTTCCATATATTCTTCTTGTAAAGTTGGATACATGTCCATTGGATGCTCCATGGTAGAATATACCCCACATGCATAAGATTTATGCATATGTCCTACAACCATGTTTTCCACAAGAGAGGTTAGCTCAGAAAGTTGTTGTTCAATGTTCTGAGTGCTTACCTCATTTACACTCCAATGTAACTGTGGCTCAAATCGGCTACTAAATTGTTGAAAGTTTACTGCCATGTCTCCTAAACAAAAACAATTAGAGAAGAAAAACAAAAAAATACGAATCAACAATGAAAACAAAATAACAAATCGATTAGAAAATCAATCCCCGGCAACGGCGCCAAAAACTTGATGCGTTCGAAACTAGCAAGTATACTAGTCGCACAAGTAATAAAGTGATAAGTAAGATATCGTTCCCACGAGGATTGATTCTAATTGAATTTGTTATTTCTAGCAACAATAAACTAAACAGGGGGGGGTTTTGTTGAATGCTTTACTAAATGAAATAAGAATGCAAGTAAAGATAACAAAACAGAAAGTAAATTTGAATGAAAAATTAATGGGAGAAAGCTGGTTAAGGGATTATTCTCTACCACAAGATATGGATTTGCAAATTAATCATAGAATTGTCATCCAATTACACCATTGAAATTATCAACCGTAGATAACAACAAGCTCTGTTATCCCAATCTTTCCTACTTTGTTGTTAAACAAAACAGGCTCTTTATTTAATCTCTATCCATTAAACAACCTAGAACAAGCTCTCTAAATTTAATTCAATGGATGCATTACGATAAGAAAGATAGGTTGATCTAAGCAATAAACACACAAGCTCCGATTATTTAACTTAGGTTGTATTCTCCAATTGCAATCTCTGATCACAATTTTGCTACTAAGGATTAGAAATTCAAGACAAGTACGGATCAAGATTTCTAGTCTAGCAATAGACAATATCCAGATTATATTCAGTTGGCCACCCAAATACAATCCAGCAAGCAATCATAAGCATTAGACATGGGAAAATACACGCAACTTCAATTAGAGAATTGGATAACAACTTCTTGCACAATCAACTTACAAAAAACCATATCAGGGGCTTTGAAATCACCCTCAACCAATTCAGATTCAGTTACACATGTTTAAGAACGTGGTAAATACAATACAACATGGAGACATTCCAGAAAATGAAAGGGAAGGGAAAAACTTAGCAAATTTGATTTAATTCTCTTTGGATTGTAGTTCTTCCTCTTTCCAAGCTTCCTTTCTCCTTCAAGAACTCCAAGAGATGAAAGAAGTCCAGAGCTTCAGCCTCCACCACGTTCTCCCCTCTTCAAGTTATGAAAATAAAACCCTAAAATGTGTTTAAATACTCTGTTACAGTGACTTGCTACAGTGCCACGTATTATACATGCTACAGTGACTTGTGGAATTATATTTCTATACATCTCACACTGTTTTGATTACAACTTTGGTACACTGAATGGATTTATAAACCGTAAATTTCTCCAGAAAATAGACTTCGAGAGCTTTCCAACGGTATATAACATGTCATCGGTTTCATTGTATATCAATACAATTAAATCCGAGAAGATCACTGACTAGCAGAGGTGAAAATGAAGGGTTTTACTCCATTTTTGTGCAAGTTGCTCCAAAACTCCTACAAACATCAAAACCACACAAAAACATAAAAATACCAAGGAATATAGCAAAGAAACATGGACGAATTGATATAAAAGTAATACATAAATAGACACCTATCATGTAGAATCTAACAAGAAAAACAAATAGAATCATTATTTATAACATTTATGACTACTAGCTTATACTAGAAAATAGCTAGAATCTGAATATTATAACTATACAATAAAACCTTTAAGAATATTTAAAATTATTTAGTCAACAAGAATTATATAAAAAATCATTAAAAAAATGAAAAACTAACCCAATAGTATTTGATTAATCATCTTCTTCAAATACATTGTCTTCATTGTCACTACAATAGTTGTTTAATGTTTCATCTTCTTCATCAATTTCACAATTCTCTTCCAATATTTGGGCATCAACAAGTGAAATGCTTGCTTCAACTAAATTTGGATTGACATTACCTCGATGGAATTTTCTACTAAACAGTGAATCAATTCATTTTTTAACATTCTTATTTCTAGTTCCAAGAAGCCTATTAAAGGACTCAAAGATGGTTGAATAAAATTTTATCACTTATGCTAGAAAAAAATCAATAAAAGACTCAAAGAAATATAAAACAACCATAAATAAACATAATAAATAACATTAAAAATTAAATAATCATACCAAAACTAAGCCAACTAGTTGTACAACGTATGTGTGTGATCACCAAGTGCTTGGAAGAGAACAGATGTGCCAGTTAGATTCCCCAAAAGTTATTAATAGCTGTACAAACAAAAAAAAATAGAAATGAATTGTTAAACAAAATAAAACATTTATGTGATTCTCTACAAAGATTAAATATTAAAGGAAAAAATCTTAAACTTCCTCCAGTAAATAATATATTAATTTGAATGGATTACTATAATAATTTGACAAAAAAGGTTAAATATATTATTAAAGAGTTTGATAAATTAAATATTAATTAAAAAATTGTTACTTAGCTACAGAGGCTTGCCTACATATAAACCTTGTAAAATTAAACTTTTATTTTATTAATTACTTCTAATTTTGGTATCTATGGACTTGTTAGAACAACATGGTTAGAAGGTTTTCCTAAAGGGTCAAACATTCTAGCATCATGTTATGATGCTAAATAGACAAACTGATATTCCTTTCTTGAGTTTGTCAAAAGCTTAGCTCCATAGAGAGTTGTGTTCCATTATGTATTCTTATTAAAGGGGAAACAACAATTGATAGGCCATCCTATAAGTTTTCCCAAGGATAAGGAAAAAGGAAATCAAAATGGGATGCAACAAGCATCTATTTCAAGTAGGCTGAAACTCTAAGCAAGCAATGGTTTGAGCAAGTATCTCAAATTTCCTTGAAGCCCAATGTTAGTTCTTGAATCTATTAGATAATAAAAGAAAAGAGATAGGTTATCACTGAGATAGATTATCCTTGTAGTAATTTTTTGATGGAATTATAGTAATAGATCGTTTTTAGAAAAAACAAATCATTTGTCAGCATATTTTTAACAAATTATCTAAAAAGGAAAATATAAAACAACCAGATAAATTTTACTTGTTTAGAAAACATTAGGATTGCAAAGAGAATTTCTAATAATTTTGTTAACTCGTAACCAAAAGCACATTTGCTATTGAAAAATGAATGTTAACAAACTCTCCAACAAAGTTCCTAAAGAATTTTCTTTTCTCCACCACCAACTTTACTTGTGAGATGATATTCCTAAGAGCATTTACTACAAGTTGTCTCTTATTATTTCGTACATGAAGCATATAATACAAGTTCTCTCTCTGTCTCTATCTTAAATTATAAAAAGTCAAGGAAATCAATAGACAAAAGCTGTAGCTAACCTTAAGTCTATAACTACCTTATAATTTACTCTTTTCTAGCTTTACTCTTGTCATTAAATAAATAGGTCTTTGAAAATTCAAGTTCTCAAATTTTGAAAGTTGTATTTTATGCAAATGAAAATAGGCAAGATCTCAAAGGCTACATGAATGATAAAAGTCAATAACTAAAAAAATAAAACAAAACAAACAGTCAAGAGACAAGGTACAGAGAACAAAATTTATATAATAAAACAATAAAGCAAATTATGTGCTCCCAACACAGTTAATTTGCAAAATTAGACACATCAATTTAAAAGAAAATGAAAGCACTTCAAATAGTTAGAATGTAGAGCTAACTTAAAAACAGAGAAGTTCCTTTTAATTTTCATTTTTGACCACCAGATTAATTAGTTCGTAATGCACCTCTCATCAACACATGAAAAATTAACGAATGAATTAATTCATTTTTAAACATTTTCTTATTCTATTCTAGGAATCTAATTAAAGTATTTTGAAATGGTAGAATAAGATTTTTTCACTGAAAGAAAAAAAGAAATAATTGATAAAAACTCAAAGAGCTATTAAAGATTGCATAAATAAATGTGATAAATAACACAAAAACTAAACAGTCAGACCAAATTAATCTAAGTGCTGCTTGTACAAGGTATGCCTGAGATAACCAAGTGCCTAGAAGATACCAAAATTTACCAATTAGATTGTCCAAAAGTTTTGAATATATGCTCTGCCAACAAATAATAAAAGAAAAATAAAAGTATGAAGGTTTTGTATCATATATAAATGTAATAGGGATTTTAAAAAAAAATCTTTTGTCAAAATAACACAGTTAAATGAAGGTTCTATAAACATCCATTTACATAATCTGAAGCTCGCAAAATTAGTGGCGATTTAAAGTATCAGGTAATTGGTCTAAAGACAAAATATACAACCAGAACCCTTGTTGTTTACATTTGAAATAAAAATGTTATAATATTTTAAATAAAAAAGTTACAAAACATGTTGTCTCCCTCTTACTCATCTCTTCTCTTTCTTTTCCAACTCTTACTATTTCATTTTTCTTTAAACATCGCCATTACAACTTTCTCATCACCACAAACCATTAATCATTTTTTTCTTAAACTTAAGAACATGAAAATGATCTAATCCACATTAAAACCTCAATATTTGTACATTAAAAACCCATATATAAAATACAATTTCAGATCTACCAATTTGACCACTAAACACCACTCACGTGCAACTCTTACACCACTTCCTACCAACATTACAAATTCCTTTGACTCCCCATTATCTGCCTTCCATAAATGCCCGCCTCGGATTACAATAATTCTTATTTTACTTTTAAATATCCAAAAAGCCACAGCCACCTACTCTTCTAAAAGGTAAAACGACATACACATATAAATAAGCAAAAGTGCTTTGAATAATGGGTTTCTTCCTAAGAAATGGGTATGGGTTGGCCTCCAAACATAAGGTCATTCTTGTGGGTTTTACTAAAAATGGAGATGGAAGGATGGTATTAGCAGTTCCACTTTCAAATTATGATTATAAAAACCAAAATACAGACAAGTAAATACCAAATTACAAATAGGAACTTTGTAAATACATACCATAAAAATCGAATATTGTGTTCATGTATAGATTGGCTTCTTGGTCAAGTGCGGCATTAAGGAGTTACCGTGAGGAATCTACATCAAACAACACCAAGAGTCTTCTCCTAAAACAATGCCCAAATTAAATAAATAAAAAATGATAGAACCAATTATCAAGTAATAAAATAGGAGAAAACAAGAACTGTTAGAAAGAGAGTTAATTGTTTTACGACAAATGTATGCAGTAAATTAAAGAATAAAGTTGAGAAAATAACTTAGGGCAAGTAAAGGTCAAGAACAGGGGCTAATTGAAAGCATAGAGAGAGCAAATAGCTTAGTGATGAAAGAGCTTTTGTGATGTTAAAGGCTTGAAAACCGTGAAGGCTATTTATTTATTTTTAGTAGCCAATATTTAGTTGTCAAAAAGATATTGAATATTTTTATAAGCTTTTATTATATATAGAAATTTAATTAGTGACCAACAAATTAGTCACTATAGAACAAATTTATTTGTAAGTATATTTTTAATTGCTAATATTAAGTGGTATTCTATGAACAATTTCTTCAGTATATTTGGCTACTAAAAATTAGTTGCAAAATATATAATTTTTAATGTCTAAAAAAGTAGTTGGGAAATTAATATTTTTGATGCCAATTGTTTCATTCTCGCGGGAAGACGAGGCGCCAAAATTTTAGCCTATTATCAGTGACTAATATGATTTTAGATGCTATATATATTATTTCGTAACTAATTATCACTAGTTGCAAAAATTTTGGTTTTTAATTGTCCATTTTCTTGTAGTGTTTCTTTATTTTTTTTTAATTTGTGCAGGTTGGAAGTTGGAACTTTGTAGGAATTAAAGGTTAGACTTGAAGGTTGGAAGTTGAAACTTTGTGGAAGGATTTGGATATATGTAGTTACTTATTATTTGTGTTGTTATGGATATGTAGTTGTTTGATTATTTGTGTTGTTATGGATAGGCAGTTGCTTGATGTTTTTGTGTTGTTATGGATATGCAGTTGCTTGATATTTTTGTGTTGTTATGGAATATGTTGTTACTTGATTATTTATGTTGTTAAGTATATGTAATTGCTTAATTTTTTATTTAGGTACAAAAACTTATGAATCATAACATTAAATAATGTCAAACTAAGAACCCGAAACTTTAAAATCTTGAAAAGAAAAGCTACAAATAAACTTTAAAATCATAAAAAAAAAAGATATGGTAAAACATTATCGAAATTCTGGTCAATTTGGTCAACCACTTGAAAATACCATACTGTACCCACCCCTACTCTACCATGCGGGGATGTGGCATGGTATTTAATTCAAGGAAGGTATGGTATAGTGTAAAAATCTAAAACCCAACCTATGGAGAGTAGGGGGATGGTATGGCTATACTAGACCATACCATACCCATGCACACCCCTAATACTAATCCCAAAATACCCAAATCCGCTTCCACACCCACCGTGCCCCAAATACTATCTGCCTCAAGCCAATCCCCAAACAAACAAATCCGATAACACACCCAAATTTGATCAAGCAACCTGAGAACGTAAACTTGGTGGTTGTGGGCAAGTCAAGGATGATGGGAAGATAAATAGGAAGATGAGATGTAGAGTGGCTACTGATAAAGACTCGAAGAGGAGGTGAGATGAAGAGCTGTTGATGAATGAGAGAGACGTTGATATGTGTTATTTTAATATCTTAAAATCAATATATAAATCTATAAATAATAAGCTTAATTTGTATTTATTGAAGTCACATATGAAGTTGGCATAGTAGTAAAGTGTAAAAGTGGTTTATTATAGGAAATGCTTCAAGTCATGCTAACTTCAAAATTTTTGGGTTTCATAAAGGGCATAAAAAAAAATTTCAAAATATTATCTGTCCGAGTTAACGAAGTCAACATAACATCAAGTCATTTGTGATTTTATGTCAAATGTGGGAGTCATTTTTATTAGTTTTGAAAGAAAAGAGGTCATTTGTGATTTTAGGTCATACCTTAGGGTTATTTATAAAATTTGCCCTAAATTCTAAACATAAACATAACTAATAGTTTATACATTTAATCTAACAAATATTTTAAAATTTATTGAAATATCCAAATTTAATTTAGTATGAAAACATAAAGAAAGTTTTGTATCTAACATCATTCAATGGACCATCTAATGCATATGTTAAATTATTAAATGATTTCTGAAAATGAAATAGGACATTCTATAAGTTTCTTCCTTATATTCCCATTAAAGTTGTCATGAACATGAATTTTGTTTTGAAATAAACAAGCAATCTGCTTGTTGCTTTCAATTGCAAGGAAGAGGTGGCAATTGCGACTTGTTTTCAATTCTTTTTATTAAGTAGCTTGTGAGTTGCTTGTAGAGGCAGTCACGATTGTATAAGCTTGCACCTAGTTGCCTCATTATTTCACTTAACCGAGAGCAAAACTAAGAGGAAAAGAGAGAAATTGAGGGAGAGAAGAAAGGAAAAAAGAAAAGAAAGAAAAGAAAAGAGAAGGAAAGAAGAGAAAAAGGAAAGGAAAGAAAAGAAAAGGAAGAGAAGAGAATTAGGAGAAAAAGGAAATAAAAGAGGAGATTTTACTATTTATTTAACAGTGTAATTAGTTCAGTGTGATATTTGATGGATTTTGGAATTTGTTATTTTTATATATTAGTTTACATTGAGTTTAATATTTATTTTGAATGTATTGTTATAGGTAGTGACCATGTAGGTGACCAACTTAGGGATCCAAGTGTTAGTCAGACTTGAACACACATATTCTGTGAATGGATAAATTTTTAATGGTTAAATATTTTTTTGAAAATGTTTGACATGCCATGATAAGTTATTGAAATTGAATATTTTTAAATGCATTATTAAGCATGCTTCTGCGATATGTGTATAGATTTAAGTTAAATGGCATTTTGAATTGTTTTTATAATTATCAAAATTGATATGAGTCCAAAATATGATCTCGTCAAGTGGAAAAATGATATTTTGTTAATGTGAGGTGTACGTGGTTTTCAAACCACCTTGTAAAGTACTAGTTTTCCACCAATATAAAGATTCACTCTATGCATGCATATGATAGTAGTTATTACTATTTGGAAGTTGATGCTCTTTTGCCAGGAGTGATTATCCTATCTCGGTGTTGATGATATTCTGCCAAGTGTGATTACCCTACCTGGTCTTGAAGATATTCCACCAAGTGTGATCAGAGAATCCAATGGATACTAGTTTGGTGTAGTTTTTCTAGTATGATAAATGTTATGTTAAATCATAATCACTTGCACTTCTTGGAAAATCATATCAAATCCACATGATTTTTTATCAGTATGGCATTTTATGCTTATGAACAGCATATGTGTTACAATAGTAAAACTTATACGATCTAAGATTTAGTATTAAAATGTTTTGGGGAGATATTTTCATATCTAAAATTGATTAATTTAAATGTTTGGAAATGTTTTATTGTTAAATCTAATATCCACTCACTGAGCTTTAGCTCACACTTTTCCTATATTTTCCTATTTTCCCTCTCAAGTTGTTGCAGGTTTTCATGCCGCCTAGTGATCGCTTTTGTAAGGTTTTCCATGTGACGAATCTATAGAGAAACATACCATTTTTGCATCACATGCTCATATATATATACTATCAAGTCTACATTTTGTGAGCATGTTGATGGTCCAGTACGTATATAACATGATAGTGATGTATTATATTATTTTGGCTATAATGTTATGGAGGGTTCAAGACCCACTGATGATGATATATTATATTATATTTTTGTTACAATATTATAGAGGGGTTAGACACCCACTGATAGGGTTGTTTTCTGAGTATTTTAATAATGAGAAGAAACAAGAATTCTTAGTAGTAGTTGTGTTGTGAAATTTTATCAGAAGTGTTTTATGAATAATTGTAGGGTGGTTAAGTCAGAAAAATAAGGGCAAGTTTGTCAGTTGCATAGTTACACAATGTTTAAATTTTCTTTCATGTCAAGTTGCGTAGTGGATGTGCGGTGAGTCAATAAATAGTAAGACTCGTTCTAGTTATCACTAAGAATAGAGGTAGTCAATATAGGTCATGTCAAAAGTGTCATCCTTGTTTATACCTAAGAAAAAAAATACTGTAATTTATTATATATCATAAATCAATTTACTAAATTATCTTTAATATTAACATGTTAAACAAGTGAAACGGTTTTTGATAGGATAAAACAAAGCACAGACTAATATCAAATGACTTTTATCATGTTAACCCATTAACAACCCAATCTGATAATATTTTATCAAAAACACATTTTTATCGAATCGATTCGTGTCATGTTAACGGACTGTATAAAATTTGTCAGGTTTAACCATATTGCTATTATCATATTAAGCAATCTCATTGTTGCATTCATCAACATTTAAATTTAAATCAATCTCTAAATTTATTGGTACCTAGACAAAATTAAACATGAATACGATATGAAAAATTACAAAAAGAAATTAATATATTTGAACTAATAAGACTTTTTTAATCGGCATGCTTTTTAATAAAAATAAAATTAAGTGTTTGTTGCATTCATCAACATTTAAATTTAAATCAATCTCTAAATTCACTGGTACCTAAACAAAATTAAACATGAATACATTATAAATTACAAAAATTGTTAATATATTCGAAATTATAGGACTTTTTGTTTTCGGTTCACCTTAATCACATAATTTTTAGTAAAATTTAAATCAAACAAAAAATTACTGAAAAAGGTAGTACGTTATTCTCGTGCTCTCCTCTATTTTTTAAAGTTTCTTTTCCATCAGTTTTGCAGCTTTCTGGAGTTGCGAGTCAAGACTAAAGAACGCTATGTCCTTGTACAAAAGCTAGAATGGTATGAATGAATTTCGGGGCAAATGGCGGGCGTGAAGAGATGAACAAAAAAGTGGAGTATTCTTTAATAATTTTATTAATTTATTTTATTTATTTAGTTATTTTTTGTCTATAGATGTGAAGAGTAAAAAGTGTTTTGATCTTTTGCAAAAGCAAGAAGGTTATGATTGTAATATGTAGCAAAATAGATGGTTAAAAAACAGTTTCTGTAAATTTATTTTTATTTTCTTAAAATTTGTTACTTTTTTTAATTTAATTTAATTATGGGCTTCTCACTTGGCTGCAGCGCGTGACGACAGGTCTTGTGCACTACTTCGGTTAGCAGCCTGCAGTGGGCCGCCTAGTGATACAGCCCGGGGGCTAGTAAGCCTACTATGTTGGGCCTTGTTGTGCCTGCTACTGCCTTGCTGTCAGTGTGCCATTAAACCTCCGAGATAGCTTCAGCGGCTTAACCAAAATTTTCACAACTTTTTTTCACTCCATTGACAGTTTTTTTTTTTTTTTTTTAATCTCATTTAGAACTACTTTACAAGAAAAATAAGTAACTGCATCAGTACATCGAATATACTATAGAACAACCCTCAAACTTCCGATTAAACGTTTACAAAATGCCCATTTCTGTATGAGAGATATACAATAATTTTCTACTAAAATTAAAATTGAAAAAAAATATAAATCAAAAGGGAAACATGCATGGCCTATATTAATCACACTTTTTGATACAAACCTTATCGAAAATACACAGATTATATTACTGACAAAGGGAAATTTAGGAAAAATCATTAGTCTGGTCCTCCGAACCTTGAAATAAACAATCAACATATTCTTTTTACCATGAATTGAGGGCAAAAACATTATTCCATAAGCATAACTAAATAAATATATAGCCAACATATAAGAATCCCCATTTTTCATCTTTCTTCTAATGCATAAATATATAAAACACAATAATAAAATACTGGAAAATTTGAAAAATGTTCCAAATTTTGGGGCTTTCTAGATAAATGACCTTATTTTTAAAAATTTGTATATAATGACACTGTTTAACAAGTGCACAGACAGCTTTCGACAGTGTCAGATGATATTGGACGAGTGCTTCGACAAAGTCAGTGGTGTATGACAATTATCTAATAACATCTGAACTTGACGGAGGATCATGATATGTAAATTTTTCGAGATAGAGTTATTTATATAATTCACATTTAAATTTAAAGTATTTTGAATTTTCACTAAAATCTTTATTATATTAGCCATAAGATCGCTTTGATGCCAATAGAAGGAAATTAAACCATCGTGGAAGTACAAAATCTGAAATTTACGAGTAATTTGCAATTAGAAGATTAAAAACCGCCTTTCCACGCTGAAGCAGTATATGATATATCACATGTTGAAGAAGACTAATTACCATCCAAATCTGTTAAGATATTACATATTGAACCCCCCGAGCCTGAGACATTATTAGATAAAATATAAGGGAAATTACTTGTGACCCTCTTCTTTTGGCTGAAGTAATGTCTGCCCCTCACTTTTGGATAAGTAATATAGACACCCCCAGATTCTATTTGCTATTAGAGAACCTATCTGTTAAGAAAATTACATTGTGACCCCTTTCTTTTGGCTAAAGTACAGTCTACCCCGCATTTTTGGATAAATAACATAGACACCCTCAGATTCCATCTGCCGTTAGAGAATCTGTTATTTTAGTTAGAATCTCTTGTATAAAGACTTAATTACCTTTATTTATCTTATTCATCAATAATTTTATATTATGAAGTTTTCTATTGACATAAATTAAAGAAGAAAAAGTTGTTATTATGTCAGTAAGTTGAAAGAATAAGAATTAAAAAATCAAAAAGTATATTTTATACAAAAGCTAAAAATCTAATGAATAAAGTATACTTAATTTTAACATTGTATTAAATTGCATTACATAGAATTGATTAAATTTTATACTGTATTTGGTTTGTCATTGCATTGTATACATGTTAAATAATACTGTGTTTAATAAAAGACTGTATTATAGTATATTAATTTTTTATTCTAAATTAAAATAATTAATAACCAAAATCATATAAATTTTTAATTAAAAATAAAAATTCGTAAATTCAAATTAATAATTATTCTAAACTTTAATAAATTTAAATTTTTATTTATAAAAAAGATTAAAAATATTTAACTAAATATGTAAACACATAAATATGCAATTAATTATTTTAATTATTTTTAATATTTAATTGTTTCAATTAAATTCTATTTAATGTAAATAATATATTTAATTTTATAATTTTTCTCTCTCTCTCTCTCTTTACTTTCTCTTTCTTTTCGTCTCTTGTTACTTCAAGACTCAAGTTGCAGAGTATTTCCTTTCCCTCAGCTGCTATACCACCAGGGCAGTTGAAGTTGATTTGAAAAAAAAAATAGAAAAAATATTTGTGTGCTGCTTTTGTTTTTTATTGATTAATCTATAATAGGTTGTTTCAGATATAGAAATGAGCTGCCATGTGAGAGCTTTGCTCGTTCTTGTGTTTGCAAATAAGATATATGAGCCCATATTGACTTCTTTATTTATTAGATTTTAGTTTTTGTATAAAATATACTTTTTGATTTTTTAATTCTTATTTTTTCCACTTACTGACATCATAACAACTTTTTTCTTCTTTAATTTACGTCAATAGAAAGCTTCACAATATAAAATTATTGATGAATAAGACAAATAAGGGTAGTTAAGTCTTTACACAAGAGATTCTAGTTAAGATAACAGATTCTCTAACGGCAGATAGAATCTAGGGGTGTTTATGTCATTTATTCAGAAGTGTAAGGCAAAATGTACTTCAACTAAAAGAAGGAGGTTACAATGTAATTTTTTTAACAGATTCTCTAAAACGGCAGATGGAATCTGGGGGTGTCTATGTTACTTATCTAAAAGTGGGGGTAGAATATTATTTCAGTTAAAAAAAGGTGTTACAGAGTTAGTTTCCCTAAAATATAATGTTACTACGATAGCAATTTAATATTTGTATTGACCCATCGTTGATTACATTTACACAATTTATTGGTGGGTTGTTTAGTGCCCTGCTTCTTATGTCATATTTTGACAGTTCATTATTTCCTCGTTGTCTTCCCTTTTCCATTTTTTTATATCACTTTTTAATTTCAAAACTTAACTTCCTTTTTTTTTCCCAAATATCCACATTTTTTCTTAATAGCTCAACTTCCACTTAACAAAAGTTGTAATAATTTTAATTTTAATATGTTTTTTACATTCTTAAATTTTCAAAACTCAAATATAAATTAATAAAAATGGGAGATATTGGGATGAACTCACACCAGCTACATCTTCCTTTAACAAGAAATTCATATTTAAATCTATCCAGTTATCTTTTCGAAATTAGTTTTTATGTGTTTTAATTAACTAAAATAGTGATTCATTCATTTTTTTATTTTGATTATTTGATAAATTATTTTATACTCTTTATTTCTTTCAGAAATTGTATAAATTCCATTTTTAATGAGTTGTTTAACATTATAAATAATGCAACTCAGGGATGAGGTTATATAACCTTCAGTACTTTTCTCTATGCCTCTTCTCACGTTCAATATTTAATCTTAAAAAGTTCAAATATTTTATTTGAAAGAAATAAATAATTTTAAAAATAACATATAGAATTAATAAAAAAACTATAGATTACTGATTATTACTAAAAAAATATAGAATTAAAACTAATTATTATATAATTTTTAAAATTTTGATGAAGCAAACAATGTATATACTGTGATTTAATATTTAACTTAAAAAATTTATTTTAAATTCTGACCCTCAAAACCAAAACCTTGGCTCCGCCCCATTATAAAGTAGAGAGGGCGCTGAAAAAACCCGGTGACGATGGCTTAAGAACACGAAGCAGTTGCTTCTAGTCAACCTTAGACAACCTTGTAGGAAGCAGAACGGCCACTCTGCTCTTCTCACGCAGTGCTTCTGCAGGTGGGTTTCGTCCTTCTTCCTTCCTCTCTGCATCCAAAGCTCTGTCTTTTGTATATAACATAGGATTGTATGACCCATCAATTTATGTCTTATTTCCCTCGTTTTTTCTCATATAATTCGATCAAAATTGGAAAAAAAATAATTTCGTGGTGAAATATTCATTTTTGGGTTCTGGGTTTAGCTTATTTGATTGTTTTATACTGTAAATCTGAGTTTTTGACCCAAAGTGAATCAACATTGTAGAAATCTCAAGTGGGTCGGTGAGTTGATTACTTAATTAACCCTTTTATTGTGGCTAGCTTTTCGGAAAATTATCTTCTAACACTATCATAGCGTCTCTGTTACAGATTCTGGTGATTGCTTCCAATGGCGGCAGTAAACACATCACCATCTTTGAAGATTTTAGGTACTTGATCACACTTCTCTCCATTCAGTATAAATATTTTGTTTTGACATGATTGTTTTGCTCTCCTCCAGTTCGAGAACCGGAGGGTTTCTGTGTCTGGGGTGGGCCTCCATTCAGCAATGGCCAACCCAATATCGAGCTAGAAAGAGTTTCATGCAGCAGTGTGATGTTCAGTGAGGATGGATCAAGGCTCTTGGTGATGAAGTCTGACTCTGTCATTGGCATATATGACTGCAGCAGTCTTCAAGAGTTAAAATCTTTTGAAGTCCCTAATATTGCCGCCATCGCCTTGTCATCATGTGGGACTTATCTTCAGACATTCCAGAAATCAACAGCACCACAGGAAAAGAATTTGATCTTATGGAAGATAGAGACTGGTGATGCTGTTTATCAAGTATACCAGAAGAACATGACAAAAGCAACATGGTAATTACAATTATTGTGGAGGTATTATTATTTGGTGGAAAAATAAACTTTTGAACCATTTTTTTCTGTCTTGGTTCAATTTTGCCTTGTTTTGTATTGGAGCTTTAAAAATCTCATGTTGTGTTTCTCTAATGCAGGCTATTTGAACAGTATGGCATCAAAATTTTATTTTCCGATAATCATCGATATGCTTGTTCTTGTTCTTCAGGCCCTCAATCCGATTCAGTTCAGATGAAGATGTTGCATGTCGGCTGGCCACAAATGAAATACAATTTTTCGACGGTAGAGATTTTTCTAAAGGAATTTTATACCGGTTAAGAATTCCTGGTGTTGCAGCATTTGAGCTTTCTAAGGTGCCTGGGTCTCATGTGGCACTCTTTGTTCCAGAATCAAAGGTTTGTGCTCCACATTTTCTTTGCTCGGTCTGGGAGCTCATTTATGTTTATGTTAATAGATGGATGGCTGATACATTATGGTAAGGTCTGGGTTTGTAGAATTAAATAGAAATGCAGTATAAAAAGTTACCATGCATGTAAGTTGCTGACTAGAAGTTTCCGCTTGGAGTTCATTATTTGGGTAAAAAATTTATGAAAAATCTCTCAGGTTGATTAGTTAACAGTGTAGAAATTTGAAGTTTGTCCCAATTATCTAGTCTTATTGTGTTAGAAAGTGAGAGATCGGTTGGAGACATAAAAATCGTTAAAATCTTGGATACGGAAGTGCCAAAAATTTGGATTGGATATACTCAGTCTAATAATCAATTTAAAAGCAGAAATCCAAATATTTTCAATTTTTTTTTTTTTGATATTTGAGGACTTCTTAACTAAGGAATGGTATTGCTGAACTGTCTTTATGTTGTCCTGTAATTTGGTAGATCTTATTTGGTGGCTGTGTTCTAGTTATTAAGATGATTTCAATTCTTAGTACTTGGCATTTGTAAATTTAATTGATGTTTATTTTGTTGTGAGGTCTTTTTATTTATTTTATGTGGTATCTTTTACAGTTAATTTTTTGTCTAACTCATCAAATTTTTATTTTTATGATGAGGTCTTTTTATTTATTTTATGTGATACCTTTTACAGTTAATTTTTTGTCTAATTCATCAAATTTTTATTTTTATGATGATGTAGGGAACTCCTGCCAGTGTCCAGATATATCCGTGTGTAAAAGATTTGCAAAGTCAACCTGTTGCTCGAAAGAGCTTCTTCTGTTGTTCTACAGTACAACTAAAATGGAACCATGGTTCTACTGGGCTACTAGTTGTGGTGCAGTCAGATGTTGATAAGACTAATCAGAGTTATTACGGAGAGTCAAAGCTAAACTACCTTACAACAGATGGATCCCATGAAGGCCATGTGCCTATTCGTATGTTCAATCTTAATTTGGGCACGTATGATACTTGTTGGACTTCACTGATTGTTGGATATCTTGGCAGGTAAGGAGGGGCCTATTCATGATGTTCAGTGGTCATATTCTGGTTCAGAATTTGCTGTTGTTTATGGATGTATCCTTTTTCTCTACTTCATGTTTCAATGATCGAATTTGAAAAAAAAATTAGCTAGACAATCCGAATGCTTAATAGTCTGTTCTCTTGCAAGGATTATCTGTTAGTTGGAGGTTATACTTAGTCAAGTATTTTGAAATCAACAGGCATCTGGAGACTGCAGTTAGAAGATTGAAGACTTTTAAATCTACCTGCTAATTTTAACTCTTGTAATTTGTTGTAATAGATGACACATGATGTAAAAGCTTTTATGCCTAATGGAACAAAATTATTTTGTACTGATGATCACCTTTCCAATCTAATTAGTTGGTTTCTTAACTTGTGGTCTCCACAGTTGAACTGATACTGAGCTTTAGATGAATTTTTTTAATTTTTCAAGATTTTTGTTACTGTTTTTTTCCTTATGTCTTCGAAAGGGGGTTGACCCTTTAATTTAGCATTAACCCAATTTAATCCCATTCTGTAGTCACCTCTGTTAATACTTTGCTGTCCCTTGACCTAAAATAGTCATGCCTGCATCTGTGACAGTGTTTGACAAGAGGTGCAGGCCTCTACTGGAGCTCGGAAGTGGCCCTTACAATACCATCAGATGGAACCCGAAAGGGAAGTGTATCCTTTACTAAAGATTCATTTTATTTTTTTCTCTCGCACATATAGTGAAAATTTTGAAGCAGATTAGTCATTCTCCTCTGGCCAATGTCTATTTGTGGCCTTAATTCTGTCATTTGCAGTTATATGTGTGGCTGGGTTTGGGAACTTACCTGGTGATATGGTACGTTTACGTTTATGCCTAGACTTTGTTTCCTGTTATTTTTAATGTTCATGAAAGCATTTGGATTGGTCCCTCTTCCTCTGCTGATTCTCTCATCTATGACCATAAGGTAGCACATCCACATTTTTTTTTCAAATGTTAATCAACAATGCACAAACTTTTTGGTAGAATCCTGATTAGTGATCGCAAAATTAATGATCTCGAGGGATTGCAGTGGTTTGATGTGTGTTATGTGCTTCACTTCCAGGAAACTAGTCAACCATCAATATATATCAAAATTTTATTTGATTTTATTATTATTATTATTATTATTATTTTCAGAAAACTGATATCTTGTTGGCTAGGGAAACTTGGAGGTGATTGTCAGTCGCCTATTTTGTTGCTTACTGGAGCCTTCTGGTGGAATTTGGAATTGCTAATTATTTTGGATCGATTAAACTCTTAGAGGAAGTAATGCTAGTTTAATCATATAAACTATAATTGATGGTTTATTCCTTATATTCTCTCTCAATTCTTGGTCAATATGGGGAATTCTTCACTTTGCGGTGGCTTGCATCTTCCTTTTTCCAATGTAGGTTCTGAAAGAAATTTTGTTTCTATTTTGGTTAGAAATTTTTTTTGGGTGAGTTCAGTGTGCTTCCTTTGCACGTAGGTGATGTCTCATAATCTCTCTGCAGCTAATGATGCTAATTTGTGTGAAAATTTTTGTCGAGTCGCTGATATGAATAGATGGTATTATCAGTAGTCTACTGGTAATCTGTAATATTTAATCACCATCTTTCAGGCATTCTGGGACTATGAAGATAAAAAGCAGCTTGGGACAACTAGGGCTGAATGGTCTGTAACTAGTGAATGGTCTCCAGATGGATGTTATTTCATGACAGCCACAACAGCTCCAAGACTACAAGTTGACAATGGGTATGTTCATCTTAGTTTATATTAATTGGTTATTTCGCAGGTTATTTATTTGTCTATTTTTTTTTTTTTCAGACGACCTTCTTCATGTTATTTGAATTAGTCATTGCTGAGGAAGGCATGCAAATAACTGGGATACCTAATCCATGGTTCGGACCCTTAAGCTGGTCTTGAATCCACGGATTTTAAGGTTCACTTCAGACCTTCTTAGATATGTGGATCCATAGTTGTTGAAGTATGGATCCATAAATCAAATGTGCATTCAGTCAACCAGATGAATAAGGCTTTAATAAGCCTTAACCTGGGTCCATGTAGTGAGAGACTTGACGGAAGTATTGAATCAGCAAACCTAGTGTAACCTTGGTGACCACCATATATTATTCTTCCTTTACTTCTTAAACCCTATTTCCAGTTGCCACTAAATGTAAAAACTAATTTCTTTAATATGATTTACATCTTTAATTTGACTTTCTTCATGAAATATATATACACACTACTAAGAACGGAAATCATTTTCAAATATATCTCAACATAATTATAGAGTTTCTGGAGAAACTCTATTTCTCTACATATATTAGGTTTGAGTTTCTCCCCCGTTGAGTCTACTCATTGCTATCCAAGATATATGGTCAAGCTGCTGAGGAGCAGTGTGATTGAAATTACTCTTTCTGACTTGTTAAATACAAGCCATTTTTTAGCTGTTATTGGGTTAGTCATTAATGTTGTTTAACCCCGCCAATGGTGGGGGTGAAGATATTTTATTCCAACTAAGATAACAAGGGTTCAAATCCCTAGGGGCCATCTATTTGGGATATAATTATATCTCATAGGTTTCTAAACTATCATGGTTGTAGGGTGGTGCAGTAGTCTCAGTTTAAATTTTGGTGAACAAGGGAAAGGTCAAGAGTTTTGTTGATTAAAAATAGAATGGTTATTGATGTTTAAATACCAATTTAATAAGAGGCTGTTCACTTTGGATGGAGTCAAGGATAGCCTTAGCATGTTGATTAAGGTTTCCATAGACGGCAGTGATGTCTGCATTTACAGATATTTAGGGTGTTGAATAATTAATTTTGGTCCTTCTGCCAATAGGTCAATAGATCGTTTTGTGACTTTAATTTTTGTTTGTTGTTAAAGGATTAAAATTTTCCGCTACAATGGATCATTGTACTTCAAGAAGAAGTTTGAGAAGTTATTCCAGGTTGGTAATTTTATAAGTGAACCTACTTTAAGTGGTACTATTTTATTTTATTCTTTTTGCTTTTGTTTGTTTGTCTTATTTAGCACCTAAGTTTTAATATCATGTATTTCCCAAGGCGGAGTGGAAACCAGAGTCACCAGACAGATTTGGTGAAATTGCTGAACTCATCAAGTCTTTTGGCTCATTAAAGGTTGAAGATACCAAGCAACAAGGTTCCATCTCTGATTTAGTCTTGCAAACCTTAATTTCGATTATAATATTTTTATGTGATTGTTTTGCTTACTGAGAATCCTGCTCAATTCTGTGGTCTAGGATCAGCCTCTAAAAAAACTGGTTCCGTTAACCCTCCTGCAACAAAACCTGCTGCCTATCGTCCTCCACATGCCAAACAGGCAGCTGCTATTCAGGCAGAGGTATATGCAAACTACAGAGTTGGTGCTGAATTATTTATTTTTGCCCTTCTAATATTGACAATCAGACCAGTCATGTAGATAGATTTGAGATTTACCGTGTGAAATATAATTTCTTCTTATAGATACGCATCTTTGATTGAAGCAAAAAGGAGTTATTATTCATTTTTAAATAAAAGTGGAAGAATTTCTCTTTATTTGCTGCTTATCTCGATAAAAGTCGTTTCAACACAGGAGAAAATTTAATTTTGATTGGTTTTGAGAGGTTTTTTACCTGTTTTATTGTTCTCATTATTGGCTTTTGGTGTCTTCTGATATCAAAGTAGTAAATAGCACAATTTTGCCTGTCGTTTTTTCATGATATTTACTGTGGATTATCATGTTGGTTGCTTCCTTGCAAATTCAAACGTCTCTTCCTCACATGGCTAATGTCCATTTGTGAGGGGATATATATGGGGAAACAGGAAGGCATACTTTCATCCTAAAAGAATAATTCCTGAACTTCATTAAAAGCTAAAGCAATTGCAGAAATGTATTGAAACAGATTACTAAATCTAATCCCCAAATTGAGTATAGGATATATTCCAATGAAGAATTTTGCTATTAGTAAAGTTAATCAAAGTCGTCCTCGACACTTCATAGCGCAAAACTGTTTGCAGTTTACATAGTCATTTTCATTATTAGTTGAATAGTAATTGTACTGAATGTTTAGTGCTTATGTGGTACCAAATGTTTATTGCTTATGTGGTCCTAACATTTTTGATGATTTTATTGCGGCAGCTGCTTGGACAGAGCCCTACACAGTAAGTACACTTTTTACTTCCAAATTTGCACTCCATCTACGTAGCTTGTGTTAACACAATGGTAAATTGCTCGTTTTATCTCACTTAAATTCAGAGAAATGAGCAAAAATGCTCTAAGAAACAAGAAGAAAAGGGAGAAACAGAAGGAGAAAAAGGCTGCCGAGGCTGCCGCTTCTGGTGCCAGTGGTACTTAACAGACTGCTGTGAATTGCCTCATGGTCGATCTCTGTAGACATGTAACTTGAGAGGAAGCTGGAAGAGACCATGTTACTGCATTGTTCTTATGATTTCGACCAAAAAGTTGAGTTGATTTTTGCTTTTATCGGCAGACAATTTTGTATGTTGACTTTTCCCAATTTCCTTAGTTTTCAGTATGAGATAAAGGTGGAGGAAACTGTAACTTCATGCTGTAATGTGTCAACATTTTTAGGTTAATTATATGTATTGAAGTGATTTTATAACTCGGATAAATCTTAGACATTCGTATTATAGAAAATAGTTTCAAATCAGAAAGTACTCTAATTGATGTTCTTTTCTTTTGCCCTCGATAAATGCTTTTTTTTTTTTTTTTGATAAGAGAGCCTTCGAAATAAGAATGACTTACAGGTCTCTGCTTTTTGAGAGCCAAGATAGTGGTCACTGAAATAATCCTTCTGAGTTACAAGTCATTTGAGCTTTGGCACGTGAGAACCAACATTGGGGTTCTCTGTTTTGTGCAATCAGTACGCCAAAGATGTGCTGGCCCTTTACAATCTTCAGCACGGATGTGATGTTTGTGATTTCAGAGGAAATGTAAAGCTATAGCCCACGTACAAGACCTTAACAGTATTTTGGCCTGTATTTCAGTCTCGGGATAGTATGGGTCCATATTTGTGTCATAAAATCTGTATACATGGAATTCTACGAATGTTTTGGGCTAATTTAAGATTGTTGTTACTGTTTTTCACAGAGCTAGTGTTGTTGGATTGTTGTTATTTAAGTCTCGTTAAAACTTTTTCTAAGCCTTCTATTTTTAAGTTTAAAATTTAAATTAAATTTTAAAATATGAATTACCGAAACGTCCCAAGAGTTGTAGCTCTACAATCACTTCATACTGTAAAACATGGAGCTTACCGATCCCTAATCACTTCTATCTTAAAGGAAACCTCAATTTTTTTAATCTTCGTCAATACCTTTGATTGATTATCGAGTAAACAACAGGGAAACTTTTGAATTCTTAAAAAGGCTGAAGGAAAGTTTAATTGAATGTTCATAAACCTTGTTCACAAAAAATTAGCAAACATGGATGAACAAAAACTATGCAAGGTGCAAAAGTAAATGATTAGTTCTGCTTCTTTTCTCAGTGAACTGTTGGACTTAAAACGAGTTGCATATTACTCACCGTGGTTTGATCACATACCAGAGAATGATGGCTGCAACCAAGAAGAAGCAAGCTCCCTGCCAATCCAGCCCACAGTTGAGAGCACTAGACTCTTTCTACCGGGAACGGAGCCAGTATAGGCCCAACAGGGGCAATTGCCTCTCCTAGACTAACAAAAAAAAAAATAAAATATTATTTTTTTCAATTATTAAAAATATATATATGTATATATATTTTTATTTACATCTTATTTATCAAACAAATTTGTTTTATATTTTCTCTATCATCACTCATTAATTTGTTTTGTCTCTATTATTTTTATTTCTAAAAAGATAAGATCCTTTTGAATTAATAGGTTAAAAATTTTATTTAATTATATTATTAATTACTTTATTTTATCATTTCTCTTGTAATTAGAAATTAAAATTGACATGATATATATTAACCTATACCCTAAATAATTTTGACTAAAAATATTATAAACTTTCTAAATTTATAACTATATTTTATTCATATTAATTTATTTTCTTTTATTATTGTTCAATTTTGCCCCCTTTAGAAATAATTTTTGGCTCCGTCTTTGCTTTCGACAACAACTTTTCTCTTCTTTTTTCGGGAAACCAGAAAATTTGCAGAATGCATTTGCAGTTCTAGACCCTTATATTTATCTACCCTTAAAGTTTACTCTACTATTTGAGCCTTGTGATTGGTAACTTAAGTGGTAAACTCTTATCATGTAATTTTCTGGTTTTAATTGATATTGATGAACAAAAACATGTTTTTAATTATATTTCTTCTAGTCCGAGTGCAGCTCAGTCTTGTTATTTTCTTTCCTATTAGATTTTTTTCATCGAATTCATATATTTGAAAAGAGAGAAAGCAGAGTACTTTTGAAATAAATAAACATGTATTATAAAATCAAATTTTTTAATAATTTTTATTTTAAAAGGGGTTTAAAGATAGATCTGTGGACCTTAAATCACAACACTCTTATTATTACGAAAATTGCTCAAGGTCCAAGGTGTCCGGCTTAGACCGCCTCGCATGTCTTCACAGTAGCCTTCAAGTTGCCACACTCCCATAAAGTTGTCTAATAATACATAACATGACCATATATTTTGTAATATACGAATGTTAATATTACTCAAGGACTGACATTTTTTCTTTTTATAAATTTAAATTATTTTTTCCCTGAAAACTAATTGTTTAATAATTTTTTTTGGAAAATTACAAAACTTGCCTAAAAAAATTGCCTATCATAAATTTTTTTGGCAAAATATGAAATCCCCCTTTTTTTTTTGAAGATCTAATAATGCATAGCCAAATATTTTTGTGGAGATTATTAGTGAATCTGTAAGAAGATTCGTCTACCATATGACTAAGTTTATTTATATTATTAATTAGCTAGTTAAAATCAGCTTCGAGCTTTAATTCAGTGTTATTTTTTCTTTAATCCATCCAGAAGATCGACTTGATCGCCACAAGATTCTTTGTGTCCATTCGCCAGTACTCCCAGTAAGATTGTATAATGTTATCTGATCTTCTAAATGGACTAAGAAAGAATTAATCTTCCCCTTTGAGGATGTGTTCTGCATGCTTGCATATCTTTTAATTCCCCCACTAATCTGAATGGAATCAATCTCCGGACAGATGTTTTGTACTTCTTCATTTGGCTGCAAGCAATAGAAAAAAATGATAATAGATATAGTTAAATCCTTATGAAATGAAAATTATAAAATGATAGCAAGAAGAACAAAAAGCGCTCAAATATTGAAGAGGAGTAGTGAGTTGCACCAGAGAAAGTATTGCTGTTCATACATAACTATTTATCAAAATGACGGGAGAGATAATAATGAGCAAAATTTTTGGGTTGAGGAATGCTTGGCAGAATCTAAATGTCTCATTGAAGAAGTTACTTAGAATATGAAAGTATCAACTTATATTATATTATGAAACAACCTTTTTTTTTTTTTGGGGCAAGTATCAAGAGCCCAAGCCCATTAATTCATAATCTAATGGAAGCCTAGCCTATTTAATTTTTTTTAGATCAGCCCAACCCATTTCCTATAATTATTTTTTTCATTATATTCACAATTAAATGGGAAATAATTAGAGAAGGGAAGAAGGAGACGGGGAAGCAAGGAGAGAAAAGAAGGAAGAGGATTTTGGGGCTGTTGAAGAGGAAAAACAGGTAATTTTCATAATTTCAAGGCAATTTAAGTTCTTTTTTGTATATTTCAAGCAAGAGAATTGAAATTTAAGGAGATGTTTGGATGTTTTAAAATTTTTAGACAGAGAAGATAGAGAGAGAAGGAAGAACAATGATGAAATTGGAAGTATTATTCAAAGTTTTTCATATTCTTGTGATTGTTATGGAATTTGTTTGAAGGAGTATTAAGTTTGATGATGATGATAGAAATTTAGGGTTCTGTGAACAGTAGTAATTCCGAAAATTCCTGCAATTTATTGGCTTTGAATCTGATTCTCAAATTTATATATGTTAAAATAGACATCACAAAGATTTGTTTAAAGTTGGAATCACTGAAAAATGTTGAGTATGCAAATTTATATGAATTTTCGAAGTTTACTATTTACTACTGGAAATTCAGTTTTTCTGCAGAAAATCAGTTTTGGATAAGTTATTTGAAGTATCTAGATGTCTTTAAAAAAATTATGAAATTTGGGATACGAGTTTGTGTATATGTCCAGTTTAAATCTGGAGAGTTTTGTGATTTTACGAATTTATTACAAATTATCATGTATTTTGGAAAATGGAGAGGTCAGTTCTGGAAATGAATTTACAGAATTTTTGTATCCAGAAACATGAAGATTTTGAGGTACTTAATGAACTTGGAATGCTATGAAATTTTATATAATATTAGATATGTATGTGTACAAGGTTTGTATAAAATTTTAGACCATTCTGACAAGTCAATTATTTATTAAAAATCAGAGAACAGAAACTGTTCTTTTTAAGAAGTTTAGAAATACGATTAATTATGATTGATTGGATTAAGATATGAAGTTGGATATTGAGAATTTTAAATATTCAAGTTGATTACTAATTGAATATGATGTGATGAGCTCTTTTATGATGTTAGGACAAGGAATGATTAATTCTTTGTTGAAGAATGTGGCCAGATAGGCGGAATGTTAATTTTGGAATCAAATCCGAGCTAACCGAGTTGTGCAACCCAATTAGTGAGTGGATTATGTTTTGATAATTTCATATTATATTAAAGTGTATTAGATTTATGGTTTTCCATATGATTTAAGTTATTATTTTAATTAATTGAGTTATATTAAAAGTTTTTAGAATAGATAATGATGATTTATGTATTTTGAAACTAAGAGTGTATAAAGGATTAGATTTTGGATAGAAGAGATGGTTATGGTGGTGCTAGTATATTAGTTTTTGAATGTATAGTAATTGTTGTTTCGATAAATTTGAGTACAAGAGAAAAATAAATTTAAAGTAAAAGTTGTAGAATGAATATATATATATTATATGTTGGTGGAAAGTAGAAAGTTTTTTGTTTATGATTGAAAAAGAGACATTTTATAATTAAATGAATTAATATAGAAAATTGAGGTATTGGGTTATTTTCTTTATATAAATACATATGTTGAAGAAATGGTGATTTTGGTTAACAAACTGATAAGTGATTGTATATTCAAAATAATAGCAAATTAAAAAGAAAAAGTTTTGGAAAGTAGAATTTAAATTCTGCAGGGGTGACAATGCAAAATTTTAAAATTGCCCAAGCAGGGGTTGAGTTGCAAATATAGAAAGTTGTTCTAGAAATTGTAGGGACCTGAATACAGAATTATGAAAAATTTAGAATAGTCAAAAAGATTTGAGTTAAAGTATGATGTACGAGATTTTGAGAAAAAAATATAAATTATGGTTTATAGTGAGAAGGAAATTATTTTATTTTATGGATATTTTAGAAAGTTTTAGAAAGAGTAGAAGATTTATTTTCTGAATAATTATAAATATGTTTTAGTATTTACTTAGTTATGTTTATTTAGCATTTTAAAGAATTACCGAGAATTTTAACGAATTTAGAAGAATTGAAGTTAGTTTCTATAGTATTTCTTGAGGGTAGATAGACCCATTTGTTATACTTACTTTTAATTATTAAGATATTTCAAAGCTAGTTTTCAAATTGGTTGTAGACATGAATTTTAGTTTTAAAAATTAGTTTTGAACAAAGATATAATATTTAGAAAAGAAAAATCAGATTTTGTATTTGAAGTGCATTTTAGTTTTTTAGAAAGTTATATTTTGTAAATTTAGAGAAAGTGTGAAAGCATTGATATTTAAAGTTTTCATAGTCATTTGACTCAAGGATTTCTTAAAGTATTTAGAAATGTTCTTTTAAATGCTTGTCCTGGATTAATTCAAATAATACAAATATTTTCAGTTTTAGCTTGCATAAAAATTTTCAGATTTTGATAAATTGCTTGAAAAGAGAAATTTTAGCATATAAAGCAGTTTTTAAATGAAATCAGTTTTTAATGAAAATAAGAAAGTGTAATTATGTTATACTAAGCTAGTACCCAGATACTCAAATAGTTATTCAGATCACTTAGGCAGTGATAGAGATAGTGACCTTTGGGACCCGTTCAGACACACATAGAGGCTTTGGGCCATGTGATCTGGACGCTTTAGCCCTTTGGGGGCAGCTCTGTTAGCCTTAAGGCTACATGATAATTTTGATGATAACAATACACATTGATTCATTGTGATTTACTAACATGTTTATTTATGTGCAAGAGTAATATCATTGAAATAATTGTAAAATCAAGAAAAGGCTTATTAAAATGAAGTGTTGAAGCTAAGGAGAAGACTACATGTTAAAGGCACCAAAGTTTAAGAACAAGGTTTGACTCAAGGAATGTGACACATGAGTAATGTTCAATCAATTGGTCATATATACCTCTATAGATGTCCAAATGATGTGATTCTTAAGCCTTTGGAGAGCTTACTCAATTTATAACATTTCATATGTTTTAAAGAAATTCAAATTTCAAGTTAAAGGTTGTCCAAATTATCATGCAAATTGAAAGACAAATGGAAGTAGCTGACATGAGTACCGAATACTCTTTTGAACATATCTTGAGCTAGAAAAATCAAAATGTCTTGATTCTTATGGCATTAGAAAGAGGACATAATGAAGCAAATTTCATATGTTTTGAAGAAATTCAAATTTCAAACGGAAGGCTGACATAATTGACATGCAATTCGGTGGACTGACACAGAGAAGAAAAATCAACTCATTTGAGCACCGAATGATGTTTTGTCCATATCTTGAGTTAGAGATATCCAAATGACTTGATTCTTATGGCATTGGAAATATGATTCAATGGAGCATATTTCATATTCGTTGAAGAAATTCAAATTTCAAACAGAAGGCTGGCATAATATACATGCAAGTCGATGGACTGACACATGGAAGAAAAATCAAGTCACATGAGCACCGAATGGTGTTTTGGCCATATCTTGAGCTAAAGATATCCAAATGACTTGGTTCTTGATGCGTTGGAAAGCTTATTCAAATTACAGATATTTAATGTTTTTCAGATTTTTAAATTTCAAATGGAAGATTGACAAAAATGCCAGACAAATTACAGTTTTTATGATGGGCAGAAACTTTGGAGTTGGTGTCTTCACTTGATTAAGTTCATCCCATTTGCCTATAAAAGGAGCCCTTCTCCCATGCATTCAGGAAGAGCAAGAGAAGCATCTATCAAGCAAAAAACAAGAGAAATATCAAGTCTAGAGCGCTTTTATATTCTTTATCTACTCTTTGAAGAGAGTTATACTTTTGTTGTAAAAATTTTCTTTGTTCTTGTATTGTGGTGAGAGTGAGATATTTCTTGTAAATGGATAAAAAATTTCCTAAGAGAACTCTTTTCCTTGGTGAGGTTGTTTCATCAAGAAGACCTCTTGGTGTGTGTTATCAAGGGTGAAGAAGTTGGTCTCGGTAAGTTGTTCATCAGAAGAACTCTTGTGTGGTGTTATCAAGAGTTGAAGCAGTTGCCTTGGTGAGTTTGTTCATCAAGAAGACCTCTTGGTGTGGTGTTATCAAGAGTTGAAGGAAGTTGCCTTGGTGAGGTTGTTCATCAAGAAGAACTCTTGGTGTGGTGTTATCAAGAGTTGAAGCCAGTTGCCTTGGTGAGGTTGTTCATCAAGAAGAACTCTTGGTGTGGTGTTATCAAGGGTTGAAGAAAGTTGCCTTGGTGAGGTTGTTCATCAAGAAGAACTCTTGGTTGGTGTTATGCAAAGAGTTGGAAGAAAAAGTCCTTGGTGAGGTTGTTCATCAAGCAAGTTGTAAAGAATTCTACAACTTAGTGGAAAGCCTAGCTTGTGGAGCTAGGAGCCCGTGGACGTAGGCAAGGTTTGCCGAACCACGTACATCGAATTTGTACTCTCTCTATCCCTATACTCTTTACATTTACTTGCACTTGTGATTGTTCATTATTATTATTTTCTGGATTACATATTTGATAACTTCTAATTTCATCTTCTTCACCTTTATTCTCAAAGAAGGAGTAAACTAATTTTGATCTTTCAAGAAAAGTTTTACAAATCCTTTTTAATAAATAAAAACCCAATTCACCCCCCTCTTGGGTTGCCATACCTGGGTCAACAAGTGGTATCAGAGCAAGGTTGCTCAATTTTTTAAATCTTTACCGATTTTGAGCTATGGCAACTTTTAATTCAACTTCATATGTTAAGGGACTTTCTATCTCTAGACCTCCATTTTTTAATGGAAGTGATTACTCTTATTGGAAAACTAGAATTAGTATTTTCTTGAAATCTTTTGATTATGATTTGTGGTCTATTGTTTTGGAAGGACTTTTTGTTCCTACCAAAATTGAAAATGGGAAATGCATGCTTAAAGAACCTAAAGAGTTTAGTGAAGATGATAAAAAGAAATTGAGTTTGAATGCTAAAGCTATGAATGTGTTATATTGTGCTCTAGATAGAAATGAGTTTAATAGAATATCTACTTGTTCTACGGCACAAGAAATATGGCACACACTTGAAGTAACTCATAAAGGAACTAGTCAAGTTAAAGAATCTAAAATTAGTATGCTAGTTCATAGTTATGAGCTTTTTAAGATGAAATCAGATGAATCAATTTCTTAAATGTTTACTAGATTTACGGATATTATTAATGTTTGAAATCTCTTGGTAAATCTTATTCTAATGTTGAAATAGTGAGAAAGATTCTTAGGTTCTACCAAAATCTTGGGAGCCAAAGGTGGTGACGGCAATTCAAGAAGCAAAGGACCTCACCAAACTACCATTAGAAGAAATTATGGGTTCTCTCATAACTCATGAAATTACCTTGAAGGAGAATGAAGAAGAGTTCAGAAAAGAAAATAATCGCTTCAATCTTCAACAAAAGAAGATGATGAGTCCGACGATTAGGAGATGATGAGTCTTGCTTCATCACACGAAAGCTAAAAAGTGATTAGCAGACACCAAGGCTTCAAGAATTCTAGAAGGGAGTACAAAGGGCAAAGCTCAAGCAAGATAAGAAAAATGATCAAGTCATTTGCTATGAGTGCAAGAAACCGGGACATGTAAAGATGGATTGTCCTTACTTCAAGAGTCAAAACAAGAAATCCAAAGCAATGAAAGCCACAAATTGGGATGATAGTGAAACTAGCTCCACCGAAGAAGAAGATTGCGAAGTGGCAAACATGTGCTTCATGGCTTTTAGAGAAGATGAGGTAAGTATTATAAACCATGATCATAAGCTTTCATATAATGAATTACTTGAAGCATTCCAAAATTTACATGTGCAAGTTGATAAACAAAATTCAAAAATCAATGCTTTTAAAAAGAAGTCAAAAATCATATTATCTCAATTAGAAGAGATGGTGGAAATAAATGAAGCTTTAGAAACTGAAAATGAAATTTTAAGACAAAAAGATTTTGAAAGTTTGGAAAGTCAAATACATTTTTTAAAAACTGAAAATGACATTTTAAAACAAAAGGATTTTGATAAATTGGAGAAAGAAAGTGCTATTTTGAAAAAGGAAAATAATGACTTAAGAAATATTGTTGATAGTTTTTACAAAAGCACAAAAATTTGAATTCTATGGTACAAAACCAAAGTGGTGTGTTTTGATAAAAGAGGGTTAGGATATAAAAGTCATTAAAATTCAAAAGTATTTAAAAAACTATTTGTTCATTGGCATCTTCCTAGGAATAATCCTAATCATCAGTACTTATTGTGGGAAGAAAAGGACACAAAGTGCATTTTTGCTATATTAAAAGAAATCCTAATTTGAAACAAATATGGGTTCCAAAAAGTAACATAACTAACCCCCAAGGACCCAAGAACTTTTGGGTACCAAAAAGTTACTCCTTGAATGTTGATTGTAGAGACAAAGGAGTGGCAAACACAATTGGTACTTAGATAGTGGATGCTCAAGGCATATGACCGGAGATGCCTCCAAATTTTCAAGATTAATCATGAAGAAAGGAGGATATGTGACTTTCGGTGATAATGCCAAAGGAAGGGTAATCGGACATGGTGATATTGGTAACCCTTCTTCACCTATTATTAAAGATGTTTTGCTTATTCATGGTTTGAAACATGATTTGATTAGCATTAGTCAATTGTGTGATAAGGGATATTTTGTTACTTTTGAGTCTAAGAGATGTGTGGATTAAGGATGTTATTAACAATAAGACATTATTTATTAGTAATAGATGTGGTAATATTTATACAATTGATATTGATGTTAATGATCATGTAGAAAATTGTTTCACTGTTAATCATGATGCTTGGTTATGGCATAGAAGGTTAGGTCATGCTAGCATGGACACAATTTCAAAAATTTCTAAAATGATTTAGTTGATGGTCTTCCAAAAATAAAATTTGAAAAGGATAAGATTTGTGATACTTGTCAATTTGGAAAACAAGTGAGAACTTCTTTTAAACATAAGAAATTTATTTCAACAAATAAACCTCTACAATTACTTCATTTAGATTTATTTGGACCATTAAGAACTCAAAGCCTTGGTGGAAAGTATTATTTTTTTGTTATTGTGGATGATTATTCAAGATTTACTTGAGTGTTATTCTTGAAAACTAAAAATGAGGTTACACAAACTTTTTCAAACTTTGCAAAAAGAGTCCAAAATCAGAAAAGATATTCTATTGTGTCCATTAGGAGTGATCATGGTGGTGAAGTAGACAATGTTGTATTTGAAAATCTTTGTAATGAAAATGGTTTTGAACATAATTTTTGCCGCACCTAGAACTCCACAACAAAATGGTGTTATTGAGAGGAAAAATAGGACTATCCAAGAAATGACTAGGACCATGTTACTTGAAAATTATTTGCCAAAATATTTTTAGGCCGAAGCCATTAATATTGCATGCTTTATAATCAATAGAGTCCATATTAGAGCTTTAATAAAGAAAACTCCTTATGAACTTTGGAAAGGAAGAAAACCCAACATTGAATTTTTAAAGTTTTTGGATGTAAATGTTTTATTTTAAACACCAAGGATAACCTTGGAAAATTTGATGCAAAAGACGATGTTGAAATTTTTGTTGGCTACTCCAACCATAGTAAAGCATATAGAGTTTTTAACAAAAAGACTTTTACTATTGAAGAATCTATGCATATTGAATTTGATGAAACTAATGTTATTTCTTCAAAGAATTTAGATGATGATATTGTTGAGGTAGAAAGGCAAATCAAGGAATCAAGGCTTGATAAAAAGAGCCAAGATGAATTACAACTTCAACAAGAAAAACTTGAGGAAGTAAATGATTCTTCTCAAGAATTACCAAAGGAATGGAGGTATGTAAAAGCTCACCCTAAAAGATCTCATTATTGGTGAACCATCACAAGGTATGAGATATAGATCTTCTTTTAGGAACTTTTGTAATCATTTTGCATTTGTCTCTCAATTTGAACCAAAATCTTTTGAAGAAGCCAAAAAATGAGGAAAGTTGGATTTTGGCTATGCAAGAAGAATTGAACCAATTTGAGAGAAATCAAGTTTGGGAATTAGTCCCTAGACCTAAATATAACTAAACCCCTTAGTCAAGATATCTTTTGCATAATTAGAAGAGAATTAGGCATGTTGGATATGTCTTAATTTTGTTTTTATATGATAATCTTTGAATGGTAGCATATGTTAAGGGGGAGAATATATTTACGGGGAGTAGTTAATTTGATTACATCTTTTTGATGATAACAAAATGGGGAGAAATAGTTGAGTTGGATTGCTTATATTCATAACAAGTACCATTCTTTTTGCTTATTATTGATTTTATTTTCATTCTTGATTTTAGATTATATTTTAAAGCAATCAATGGTTTGTCATCATCAAAAAGTGGGAGATTGTTAGCCCTAAGGCTACATGATAATTTTGATGATAACAATACACATTGATTAATTGAGATTTACTAACATGTTTATTTATGTGCAAGAGTAAGATCATTGAAATAATTGTAAAATCAAGAAGAGGCTTATTAAAATGACGTGTTGAAGCTAAGGAGAAGACTACATGTTAAAGGCACCAAAGCTTAAGAACAAGGATTGACTCAAGGAATGTGACACATGAGCAATGTTCAATCAATTGGTCATATATATCTCTACAAATATTCAAATGATGTGATTCTTGAGCCTTTGGAAAGCTTACTCAATTTATAACATTTCATATGTTTTAATGAAATTCAAATTTCAAGTGAAAGGTTGTCCAAATCATCATGCAAGTTGAAAGATAAATGGAAGCAGCTGACATGAGCACCGAATACTCTTTTGAACATATCTTGAGCTAGAAATATCAAAATGATTTGATTCTTATGGCATTGGAAAGAGGACTTAATGAAGCACATTTCATATGTTTTGAAGAAATTCAAATTTCAAACGGAAGGATGACATAATTGACATGCAATTCGGTGGACTGACACAGAGAAGAAAAATCAACTCATTTGAGCACCGAATGATGTTTTGTCCATATCTTAAGTTAGAGATATCCAAATGACTTGATTCTTATGGCATTGGAAAGATGATTCAATGAAGCATATTTCATATTCTTTGAAGAAATTCAAATTTCAAACAGAAGGCTGGCATAATACACATGCAAGTCGGTGGACTGACACATGGAAGAAAAATCAAGTCACATGAGCACCGAATGGTGTTTTGGCCATATCTTGAGCTACAGATATCCAAATGACTTGGTTCTTGATGCGTTGAAAATCTTATTCAAATGTACAGATATTTTATGTTTTGTAGATTTTTAAATTTCAAACGGAAGATTGACAAAAATGCCAGACAAGATTACAATTTTTATGGTGGGCAGAAACTTTGGAGTTGGTGTCTTCACTTGATTAAGTTCATCCCATTTGCCTATAAAAGGAGCCCTTCTCCCATGCATTCAGGAAGAGCAAGAGAAGCATCTATCAAGCAAAAAAAGAACAAGAGAAATATCAAGTCTAGAGAGCTTTTATATTCTTTATCTACTCTTTGAAGAGAGTTATACTTTTGTTGTAAAAATTATCATTGTTCTTGTATTGTGGTGAGAGTGAGATATTCTTGTAAAGGATAAAAGTTATCCTTGAGAGAACTCTTTCCTTGGTGAGGTTATTCATCAAGAAGAACTCTTGGTGTGGTGTTATCAAGGGTTGAAGAAAGTTGCTTGGTGAGGTTGTTTATCAAGAAGAACTCTTGGTGTGGTGTTATCAAGAGTTGAAGGAAGTTGATTTGGTGAGTTTGTTCATCAAGAAGAACTCTTGGTGTGGTGTTATCAAGAGTTGAAGGAAGTTGCCTTGGTGAGGTTGTTCATCAAGAAGAACTCTTGGTGTGGTGTTATCAAGGATTGAAGGAAAGTTTCCTTGGTGAGGTTGTTCATCAAGAAGAACTCTTGGTGTGGTGTTATCAAGGGTTGAAGGAAGTTGCCTTGGTGAAGTTGTTCATCAAGAAGAACTTTTGGTGTGGTGTTATCAAGAGTTGGAAGAAAAAGTCTTGGTGAGGTTGTTCATCAAGCAAGTTGTAAAGAATTCTACAACTTAGTGGAAAGCTAGCTTGTGGAGCTAGGAGCCCGTGGACGTAGGCAAGGTTTGCCGAACCACGTAAATTGAGTTTGCACTCTCTCTATCCCTTTCCTCTTTACATTTACTTGCACTTGTGATTGTTCATTATTATTATTTTCTTGATTACATATTTGATAACTTCTAATTTCATCTTCTTTACCTTTATTCTCAAAGAAAGAGTAAACTAATTTTGATCTTTCAAGAAAAGTTTTACAAATCCGTTTTAATAAATAAAAACCCAATTCACCCCCCTCTTGGGTTGCCATACCTGGGTCAACAAGCTCTACGCATGCGTATGACCAGATAGCAGGCTTGCGCGATTTTAGATCTCGTCAGGTACAGATAGCTCTGCCTGTGTGATGTAGATCTCACCAGGTATGAGGAAATTCAGATAGTTCTGCCTATACGATGTTAGATCTCGCCAGACAGGATGAGACAGTTCCAGCGGTACTTGCTTAGTATAATGAAAAGAGTTTTGAATATGTTTATATGAGTTAGTTTAAATAAGAAGCATGATTCACAAAAGTTTCTTTTAAAATATGATTTTTAAGAAAATTATGTTTGGCATAGTAAATAACTGAAGCGATGATTTTAGCATGATCATCAAGAGCATCGTATTATATGATTGAAGATGATTATTTTATTGCTTTAACCATAACTAGTATTTTGATGCATTTAGTCATTCAATAGTTATTTATTTTAAAGTTTTATGACATTTTAGATGATATGAAAGTTATATATTATAAAGACTATTTTTTTTATATAAAGCAAATATTTATTTTATAACAATATGATTTTTTTGGATTTATTTACAAATACTTTTTTTTTCTCCACTCACTGAGTTTTATACTCACATCTTTGTTTTTATTTTTCTTTTTTTTTAAAATCCCCCCTCCCCCCCTGGGTGAAAGAAAAATGTGATCTAGTTAGGAAGTGTGGAGGCCAACCACGTATACAAAAAGATATTTTGGTAACACATAACCTTGTTTTTTTTAGTAGTGTTAGATATACAACCTTATATACTGCCAAAGGCCCAAAGACATACAACCTGATGTGCAGATTACGGCATTGCCACATCATCATCTTTTATTATGGATTAGTAAGGTGTAGTTTACTCCATTCATATCCTATCATTAAAGTAAACGGCATAAAGATGACTCCCACTGTCTCACAGTTGCGTCAAAGATGAGATTTCTATGGTGGGTGGGATGGTAATTTTCAGCCGCAAAAGAAAGAAGAACATCATCATCAATCTCATTAGACATGCATATTATTGTAACGATCCAATTGAGTCTCATATTATTAATTTAAAGCCTTACAATTGAGATTACAAACACTTAAGCATCGATCTCTTATAAGTTGGTTTTTAAGGGTGAGTTTTTCTCGATGTGTGCATAATACTTGGTAACAGAGTAGGCTATTAGTAGTGCAAACCATATATTCTATCTTGTTAAGAGATTAGTAATTGTGTTAAAGTTTCCTATCTTGTCAAGAGATTAGTTGTGTTAAAGCTCCTAACTCAATGAAATTTTATGCAAATTGTTCATATACAATTCTTGGTAGATGGAGATGATCAAGAAATCGTTTCTCACTCCTCAAATTGCCGTTTACTTTAGTATTAAGTTTTAATATTTTACCTGGTCATTTGAAAGGGCAAGTAACTTGATTTTGAAATTTATGCAGCTTGGAACCTTGGACTAGATACCACTGAGTGAAATCCTTGGAGGATTCACTGTTTGATACTAAAAGTCCAACATAACCGGTACCTGGAGGGCTAGCTCGTGACAAATCTTTTGTCTTGTTGTTTTCATTGAAACAAAGAAGGTACAATATTTCAATTGTAATTCGAAGAAAAATAGTGATGCATATAAAGTGAATTAATGTGCCGGCAAACAGATGCAACTTCATATCAAATGGAAAGATTTTACCAATTCATATTAAATTTCTTCAAACCATATAGATTGTTATGGTGTCATTTTTTTCCTCGTTTTTTTTTTAGATCTTCCCCTAACTGATTGTCTATGTATTTTTATTAAAAATTACTCTTTAAATATATTAACTTGCCTGATCATATTTCTTCAACTTCATTACTTCAAATTTTATCAACCCTTTGTTAAAGACTTTCAAAATCAAAGGTCCCCATTCCCCAAAACTCTGTTTTGCTCCTATTAAGAAAGAAATATAATTCTTTCTTTTTCAAGTTTTGCATATCTTCAAACTTTTAGTTAAATAATGGCGTCTGTGGATCGGATCGAATAATACAATTCATCTCGATCCGTTTTCCCCTATGTGTCTCTAGACTTCTAAATTGTTAAGTTTAGGAAGTAAATTATGGAATAATGATCAACATTTTGCAATAATTAGAAACAAATTAAAAATTTCAAAAAGTGCACCCATTATTGAACCCAAATAGTTAGTTTCAACAATCATTTTTTTACACTCATTACAAAAATTAAAAATTGATTTTTTGTTCAATAAATATCCTTAAGTTTCTAAACCAAACTAGGTAAGTTTTAATATTTTTACACTATTTTTTTTCTCTCTCAAAAACTTCATCTTCTCTCCCCACCAATAAACTTTGTTTCTTTACTAATCAATCAGCATAAATTTTTCTTTTTTTTACTTATCAGTTTCTTCCAAATAATTTTCCAAGCTAAAACTCAAAAGGTTCATCAAATGGTAATTAATATGTTGATTGAACTTACACCACTTGTTAGCACGTTATGATGTGATTGATAAATACAAGTATTGGTTCTAGTATATCGGACACGTTCATTAACAATCAAACACATTTAATATGATCATGTTTAGTTTTAGTCTTAACTAGAAATGTTTTTCACTTTTAATAGAAGGGTATTTTAATTAATTTATTTATAAAATATTAAAAATCATAATTACTTTTAACAAAAATTGGAAGAACTAACCAAATTTTATGAGGTTTTCTGAAAATATCAAATTACATGTTTTATTTGATTGCATAGCCAAATTCAATAGTAGACAAAACATGCATATTCATCAACCCATTATAGGTTAATGGATTGAACATGTCAGCGTTATGGGTTAAGGGGTGTTTAGGTGCCCAAAAAAATTAAAAAAAAAGGTTATTTTTCAAAACACCCCCTTGTCTTGGTTATTTCGCACCTCTCAGCTTTAAAGACTATTATTAATTGACTCATTATTGAAAGGAGAAAAGATATGAGATACTTTTAAATCTAAGAAAAATTTAATTTCCCCATTATTTCTTTAATTATTTGGGCAATATTATTTAATTCTTCTAAAATATTAGGCAAGTGATCATGTGGGGCAAATCATTGTTTATATTTCAATGTTACATTAAATTTTGAGTTTTTATGATTATTAAGAAGACTAAACTGTTCTTGTTTGGATTGCCAACTATTTTCTATATATTTATTATTTTAGAATTCTGTTTATGTTAGTTTTCTTTTTATGTTTTCATGTTATCAAGGATACCGCATCATTTTTATTTCTAACTAAATTTAATTTTAAAAATAATACGATTATGATTGCTACTAATTGTGTTTTCTATAAATAAGAATTACATATTTCGTTCATTATCTTTTTATGTCTTCCATGGTGCCGAGGATATCACATCATTTGTAATTCTACCTGTATTTACCTTTAAAATAATATGATTATGATTGCTATTAATCTTGTGATAAAATTTATTAATTTGAAAGAGTATATGAATATTGTGAATTCTTTAGGTAGAAAATAAAAAAAAAAATCTTCAGTTTATTTAATAATTTTCGCAAAAAATTTCTTTTGGGTTGGCTAGGTTATTTATAATATTTAGTCTCATCTCTATTGCCAGTGCTGCACTTTCTAAATGGATTGTCTATGGGGTTAACCCTTAGATTTGGTTAAAAATTTGTGTCCTAAAATATTAGAGGAAATTAAAAATATATTTTCTAATAGACTACAGAGTTTGGTGCATCAGATAGAGGAAACTATAAAGATGTTGAATATATAGTATAATTTTTCACCAATCTGATAGGTATATTTTTCATGCGTCATATTCTAAATAAAGGATAAATCCTACCAAGTCTAGAAAAATGGAATTTCTAGTAATCCAAAACCATTCCGTTGCCAGAATTGCATTGCGGTGCCTGATCATCCTCATCATATCTCCGCACTCATCATTCTGGTTCTAAAGAATTTTCGGAATCTTCCCCTCCTGTGTGATCTGGCACAGTTGTAGATAGCTTTTGATGGGTTTAAGAGATAATGTCAAGTCCTTTGTTTCAGTGTTTTGAAGTCCATTGATCTCACATTTGCCAGCCTAAAAACAAATCCATAAATGAAAAAACAACCACAAGTCGAAAGAACATTTTTATAAAACAATAGAAACAATATGTATGACAACATACCTCCCTATTAACAAAATGTTGGATTACTTCTATAAATTGATATAAAAAGTAAGAAATTGATGATAATGAATATCTAGGCATAAAGTCTTGAACAAGATTTTTTTTTTTTTTCAAGTTAAGCAATGAACCATCAATAATTGGTTTCATCAATATTAAGTTGGTGATGAAAGCTGACAAAGCAAAAAAAAAAAACGCATATTACAAAAGGTTCACGTGCCTTAATTGGCTTCCTACCAGTCTGCAAGGGGGTAGGGAACCCAAGATTATTAGCCCAAAAATTGGCTTTGGCTACGGTACATCGGTTGTACCGGTGCATCACTTTTCCAAATTTTTGTAATTTTTAGTATAAAAGTTGTAAATTCTTGTATAAAAATCGTAAATATGGAGTGTAAAAGTTGTAAATGAAACTATTTTCGATTTTTTGTAAACTAGTGTAAAAGTTGTAAATCATTGTATAAAAGTCGTAAATGAAAATTTACAACTTTTTTTTTTCACATTTACGATTTTTATATAAAGATTTACAACTCTTACACTGAATTTACAAAAAATTAACAAGTGATGTACCGGTACATCGGATGTACTGTAGACGGACCCAAATTGGCTCCATGGTTGTCCATCTGTTTGCTCAGTATTAGGCCTGTAAAACAACCGAAACATTATTTGAATTATCAAACAAAATTTTAATTAAAAAAATTAGATAAAATATTTATTAAAATAATTGAACACTAAAAAATTAATTAAATTATCATCATCTTCATCTTGATTTTTTTTAAAATATTATAAATATTAAATATTTGTTATAAAAATATATTATAAATTTAATTTTTTAGCCCTTTAAATCAAGTTTGCAATTATGACTGAACAGTCGAATATCAATATCTAACAAAGTATTTAAGTATATATTTTTAACTACAAATTTTCCTTGTTCTTTCTTCACTATAAATTTTCTTATATTATTTTCTTTTGCCAATTCAATTTATTTATTATATATTTTCTTCTCGTATTGATTTAAATTTTTTTATATTTATTATATTAGAATTATTTACATTGTTGGTTTTATTTTCTTATAAAAATATTACACTATTTGTATTTGTTTTGTAATATAATAGGATTATGATTGCAATCAATTAATTGTGAAATAAAAAAAAGTAGTTAATGCATGACAGTCTATTTAAAGGAGCATATGAATGATGTTATATTTTACTATATCAAAGATTTTCTTTTTCTCAAGATTTTGATAAGAGATATTTAATACTGTGATTAATCATTTATAAGCTCATGTTAAATTTAATTATATATATTAATTATTATTTAAAGAATGGTTAAAAAACCAATAAAACAAAATAATTGGCACTGTTCTTTACTTTTTCCGACAATGAAAAGTTTCTTTTTTTGTCGTTTAATTTGTTAGCAAAATTTATAGATATGTGTAACTTAAAGAATGTCAATACTACAATAATAAATCATAATAAAACCCAAAAGGTATTTGATACCTTAAATAATAAAATTGAAAATCACCAGTTCACCGTTAAGTCTTTGTCAAGTAGTGATATGGATTTGATATATAGCGGATAGAATTGCTCTTTCTTCTTTATGTTTCATCTAATTGCTATGATTGAAATTATAAAAATATTGAATCTATTTTGAGAGGGCCTAACGTCAGTTGTCAAACATTTGGACATGTTTACAATTACTTTTTTTATCCATCTTATACTTTTTGATTGAATAAAAAAGTAAAAAGTGATCATGGCATGTTATATCTAAAACAGAAAATAATTTTAAGGAACAAAATTGATAGGCAATTAAAAAAATATTTTTATAAATTAATTTTTTACAAAAAAAATAATGCACCCTTCCATCAATCTCAAAGAAGCGAAAGTCTCTACACAACGAGCATATAGAAACTACTTAATATATTTATTGCATCCCAGAGTTTTTTAACTGATTATTGCTTTTGCATTGACACTCATAATGACTATTTAGTCACAACTTATAAACCTAAATCAAACACATGGTACACCTTCAAACGATTTATATTTGGTGTTAATTAAAGTTTTACATGGGTTCTAAATTAGTCTAAAATCAACCTAAAATATTGGAGGAAACTAAATATATTTTTTGGTATTAATGTAATTTAAGTTTAAATTGAAAATCATTCGTACCAGTAACATAAAAACAAAACTCCTAAAACATTTAACTGACAATAGAGAAAAAAAAAGTTGCGAGGAAATAATAAACAAAAGTTCGACAAAAAAAAAATAACAAAATTACTGTGAACCATCAAGCCATTTTGAGAAGTTCTCAAACTCAGTGTACTCAGCATTGGAATCACTTTGGGACCATGTCTTGGCTGCAGCCTCAATAGAGTGGCAATGAATTTGTTCAATATTTTGAGATTAGATAGAATAAAAAAAAAAATTGTTACATTCATTTACCTTGTGCCTACATGCGTTCATCACATATCATAAGTAGAGTAGAATAGCCAAGAATAACATGTACGATGAGTACAGTTTTCTTTAGTGAACCCTGACCACCTTCTATGTCAGTAACCTTGTAGATCATGTCACTCTCATAAAGTTATCTAATCATTTACAAACATATAATATGGGATTATCGAACAATTAGTGTTCACGGAAATTATAATGATTAATCAAGACCCTTTTTTCTTTTTACAGAGTTAAGATATTTAGTCCTGAAAAGTAATCTTTGTTCTATACATCTCTCATCTTTCTTTCTTTTTCCGAGCTTAGCATATATTTATTAATGATTTTAATTAATATTAGCTTTACAGAGGAAATGCACCTCCTGAGAGTCTCGTGGCGTTTGGTATTATCCCTCGCTCCTTCAAAGCATTCATAACCTCTTCCAAACTCTTCCCGTTTGAGGATGTTCCGGCTGCTAGCATATGTTTAATTCCCCACTGATCTGGCCGGCAGTATCCATCTCAGCACAGAATCCTACAGCTTCTTTGTTTACTGCAAGAAATATAAATAGTGGATAGATACATATACTTGTATCTTTGAGGAAAGGAAATGAAATGCTAACAAGAACAGCATAATGTTCTATTAATATTGTAAGTGGAGTTGTGACTTGCACCGTAGAAAGTACAAGTCTTCCTCTTCTTGCATGAATTTGTCAAAATGGGGGAGATAACGAGGAAAATTTTGTGTTGAAAGTGTTTGGAAGAGTCTAAATGTCTTCTTGAAGAAGTTGGTATCCAAGAAGATGGACTATATCAATTTATAATATCACAAATTTGTTAACATAATTATTAAAACCGCAAGTAACATTGATGATCATTGGTTGTCCTTGCATAACTTTCTTTATCAAATCTGCTCACATGCATCCGACATCTCCTATGCCGCTTTAAAAATTCTTCATGCACCGTTGTCATGTTTACCCACTGCAATGCTTCAGCCTCTCCATTCCTTGTTCTTTCTTCACTATAATTTTTCTTATATTATTTTCTTTTGCCAATTCAATTTATTTATTATATGTTTTCTTTTATGGTTCTTGTATTGACTTAAAAAAAAAATTGTATTTATTTTAAAATATAATAGGTTTATGATTGCAATCAATTAATTGTGAAAGAAAAAAAAGTAGTTAATGCATGACAGTCTATTTGAAGGAGCATATGAATGATGTTATATTTTTACTCAATATGAAATATTTTTTTTTCCCTCAAGATTTTGATAAGAAATATTTAGTATTGTGATAAGAGATATGTTATCTAAAACAGAAAATGATTTTAAGAAACACAATCTAAAAAAAAAAAGATTTTTATAAATTAATTTTTTACCCAAAAAAAAGATTCACCCTTCTATCAATCTCAAAGAAGCGAAAGTCTCTATACAAAGAGAGAGCATACAAACTACCTAATATATTTACCAAGTCCCAGAGTTTTTTTTTATTTTTTTTATTTTACTGATTATTGTTTATAATGAGTATTTTAGTCACAACTATGAACCTAAATCAAACACATGATACACCTTTTAATTAAAGTTTTACATTGGTTCTAAATTAGTCTAAAATCATCCGATTACTCTAAAATAGGAAACTACATATATTTTTTTGGCATTGATGTAATTTAAGTTTAAATTGAAAATCATCCATACCGGTAACATAAAAACAATAAATCCAATAACTAACTGACAAATCTATGACTCAAAATGAACTAACAAACAAAATTATTACTGTGAGACACATGCACCAGGTGCCTCCTCCATCTTTTTGTCAAGCTACTCCCTCCTAGCCTTCACGCGTTGGGCCTCAGCAAACGGCGACATCCTCCTGGCGGTCTTGACGTATGGGTTAAGGGGTGTTGAGGTTCTTCGGAGGCTTCTTCTTCATTGAAGCCCTCTTTACCTCCGTCTTGATCAGCCTATCATCGGAGTTGATCGGACTAAGAACTGATTGAACCTCATCGGAGTTGATAATCCTAGCCAGATCAGCATTCACCATCTTGTAACGTGGCAACACGTACCCTTCCGAACCTTTGTTAAAGCTTCCATAGATTGAGTCCAGTTTCTCGAAGGCTGCTGATTTCGTCCAAATGACAAATAAGCGACCAAGATGACCACCAGCAGCCAGCTTCAGAAGGTTCAGCCTCTCAACGTTTGCCAACTCGACCCTGGGATATTCCGGAAAGCTTTCAGGAGCTTAGTGAGCTTAGTTGCGTAAACAATGAGTGGGTCCTTGCGTGAGATACAACGGCGGTTCCTCATCTTTCCCTTTCCAGGACGGAGAGCTTGGCTATCCTTAGCCTTCTCAGCATCTGAATATGTGCCAATCTGTTTCAGAACCCTTAAAGCAGCCGATGTCTTCTCAACCCCCTCAGCGGTATCGCCAACCACCAGTGGCATCTCAGGATCAGTCTTGATCTTATGCCCTCGTGCCATGACAAGAGAGGGAATAGCAGTAGCTGCTATAGCCGAAACTATAGCATACCTCTTTTGATTCATGTTGATCTTACGGTGCCAGCGGCGCCAGATCTTGGTAGGAGCGAACATGGGGCCGCCGCGGCACATGTTTCCGAGAGCTCCCTGTCCAGCGCGATGAGTACCGCCACCAGGAACACGCGGGATTCGTGACAAGGCACGGCCGTTACCCCAGGATTCGGCTGAGGTCTGGTGCCCAGCACGCTTGGAGACAGCATAGGGCTGTCAGCCGTTCTTGGAAATTTTGGCATGGACAAAGTTAACGACGTCTGGACGTATGAAGGCTCCCATGACGTCGGGTAACGCCACGGTGGGGGTTGCATCAGTAGTCTTGTCACCTTCCACTGACTGGACGGTGACCAAAGCACGGGCCGTTGTGGCAGCGGCCATTGGTTGAGTGTGGTGGGTGTAGAGAAGAAAGTGACTAGGGTTAATTTCTCTAATATGAGAAGAATGAAAGAAAAATAGGTTAGGTATAGGGAGAATTTTATTAAACTTGACTTATTTAAAAAAAAAATCGTCAAGGTGATTTTTGTAGACAAAATCTTCCAATTATTTTTATTGACTAGTAAAACGAGCAAACTAAAATATTTAAAGAACCCCTAATTAGGGAAAAATCACCTTGGTAAATGAGAATGATTAACAAAAATAAATAAAAATTTGAAAAGAACTCTTTACTACATATTCCTCACTATTTATTAACTTATCCTTTTAAAGTACACAGGAATATCTGTGAATGTGAATAGTTTTATTATAAGTTAAAATCACCATTAACAGCCCTAAGATTTTCAGTGATATCAAAAAACAACTGATGCACCTTTTGGCCCTTAATGTTCATAAAATTCACAATAATACCCTTCGAAGTTGATTAATTAAAAATATAAGTAAATATCGATTTTATCCCTAAATTTTTCCTCAACTACTGAATTAATCCCAACTTTCTGATTTAAGACATTTACTATTTTCTGTATCGTTAATTTTTATGTTAAATTTGAAATAATCAGCTTCACGTGTTGTAGAAATAATCATTATCAAATAAGTTCTCGTAAATAAGATTTTAAAAATTGGTGTACTTTTTCAGAGCAATATATAAAAGTATTAGTAAATCAACTTTTCCAAATGGTTGCATTCAAAATAAAAAAATTGACATATTTATTTCTTAAGATAATTTAAAATTTTGAAAAATATATTTTATAATTTTTAATATGTATTAAAAATTTAAAAAAATAAAATTTTCAATGAAACATAATTATTTAATTAAAATTTTAAAAATTACAAAAATAAGTCAACGATTTGCAAGATAGTGGCACAACAGTTTTCGATGACTATCATTGGAGTGCATATAATATTATCATCAACATAGAAATGATCAACATGAGCTAGTCTATATAATAATGCAACTTTCTCCGACTTTTAATGTGGCATGTCGTAGAATATGGCAAAAGAATCGAAAAGGCAACAAATAACTATACCATTGTGTAGATCAACCGATGTCAATTAATTTGGTGACAAAGATGTCCACAGTTGCTTCCACGTTGGTGACTAAAAACTGTCATAAGCAATTGCCTAGAGACTATTCAATAGCTGATTTTTTAGTTTAAAATTTTTTTAAATTGCAAATGAAATCAAATAATCATTCTATGATTATTTTATTAATTAAAGATAAAACGTTCTAATCTTCTTCCCATTTGAGTTCTCATGTAGGTGTAATATTATTCTATATGAGCAATGATACACTTATAACCTGCTTATAACCAGCTCATTATATAATGTGAATTGACAAAATCCCATTGGAAATGTAACTTTCCTAATTCCTTTTTATTTTTTCTCTTCCAGTAAATTTTTACCAACTGAGGTTGTAAGGAGAGTTGTTTTAATGGATTGCAGGTGGAGCATTGCTCTTCTATGTATGGTTGAAATTGTTTTCATTCTCTCACATATTTTATATTTTTTTTCAAAATCTCATTGGATGTGTGATTAATTTTTAGAATAATATCAATAAATACCCTCAAGTTTTGGTTTAATTATAAGTGGAGATTGATTATGCATTTTTTATTAATTACACTCCTGAAAATGATGATTTGAGGAGTAAAAATATGATTTGAAGACAACTTCAGGAATATGATTAATGAAATTTATAATCATTTTTTACTAAAATTAAGCCAAAACTTGAGGATATTTATATAATTGTCCCATTAATTATTATATCATTTATGATTACTTTTCTCATTTATTATTTTATGTGCATAAACACTCTTTTTTCTTGTTTTACCTAAACAGTATAATTGTACCAAAACCTTGGACGTTTTCTGAAAGGGCCTAACAATTAATTGTTAAACATTTTGACCTAGTTACAATTATTTTCACATCTATCTTATAGTGTTTGATTGAATAAGAGAAAAGAATGTGATCATGGTATGTTATCCTAAAACAGAAAATAATTAAAAAAAGAATTGATAGCCAATTTTTTTTTAAAAATTAAATGATATTTTTTTATAAATTTAATTTCTCACCCAAAAAAAGTTAATTTACTCTTCCATCAATCTCAAAGGAGCGAAAGTCTCTATGTAATGAGAATTTTCCATGGTTCGAATAGACAACCTCATTCTTTCATCCATTTAAATTTATTTAAAGAAAAAAACTATGGTTGGTGATTGATTATGAGAAAGAAGAAATGCCAATGTGGGATAAAAATTTTTTACACGAGCATATAAATTACAAATGACTTGATCTACTTCCACGAGTTTTCTCTAAATGTTTTAAAAAAGAAGTATTAATCTTACTATCGATTTACTACTTAATTAATACTTTTGCTATATTAACACCCATGCCTCTATAATGATCATTTCAATCACAACTCAAACAAACAAAAATCAAATCCATGATACACCGTCAAACAATTTTCGTAAGCATTATATATATAGTTAAAAAGAAAATAATGCATCAGCTACTATATATGGTTAGGTTAATTAAGTCCTCCGTAAAAGATATCTAATTAATATTAAATCTCATGGTTTTTCCCATAGTGCGGCCTCTTCCAGAAAAAGAAATTAGCCAAAATGGATTGTATTTTGGTGTTAAAGCTCTACCTCGGTTGTAAATTAGTCTGATTTCTGAAATCAAATAAAATATTGGAGGATACCAAACTGATATTCAACTTAATTATTTATTAAATTGATTAATTATCTTTAGGTCATTAAAAGATGAGAAAAATAAATTTCTACATCTTCTCAACTAGAAATATGTAGAAACCAAGGATATTTTCTATGACGAAGAACGAACAAGTATATCAAGGCCTGAACTAGAAGAACTAACTTGCAGAAGGAGATCCCTTCTAAAATTATTTATAAAAATTTGGATTGAACTTTTTGTTGTACATACCTTAGTATACATGTAAGGCGAACAATAGAGAAATAAGAACAATAAAATAACAATAACACAAGGATTTTTATGTGGAAAACTTCAAAACCAGAGAAAAATCACGAGCTGTCAGAGACCAAACTTCACTATATAAAAAATTGTTATATTCATAGACTTTGAACTCACTTCCAATAACCCTTCCCAAAGACCCCTAATACACCATCTCTTCCAAAGCTATCTCACTCACTTACACGTCCATAAGGAATTTTAACCACCTCACCAGAAAGGACTTTACCTTGAGCTAAACCATAAGATACTTCAACTGGTGCACTTGTAACCAAGAAATAAGATCCTTTATATAGGCTTCCAAGTCCCAATCTGACTTTTCCTTTTAGTAATAGGAGTACTCTTCCTTCATAGTAAAACTCTTCTATTTAAAATATGATTATTCCTTCTTAATTAAGTAGGATTCTCTCATTTTCAATAGGATTCTTTATTTTCTAATTTAACTATAACTCCCCTAATAAGATTTTTATCCTTATCAAGACTTTAGGAATATCTTTTAGGATTTTTAGGAACTATCTTTTTATTTAGCCAATATCCTAACATTCTTTACCTTGGCTAAATAAAACCTTAATTGTCTCTTACCAACAACCATAATCCTCAAACTATAGAATTACCATACCCCACCATAAAGAGTATGCCAACTTAAAATAAATCCATGCTAAGATTTTTACCTTGGCTACATGTCAAAGAACCTAAGATTTTTACCTTGGCTACATGTTGAAGAAACTACTGAAAACTTATGGTGCAACCCCCATGTTTGGCTTTTCCAGGAGTTCCTCAACTACCAACATACCTTCCACCACGGACCTTACATCAAGGTCAAACCAATGTCTGTGTGTAAACTCGTGGATCCCTTATTAATAAGACATCCTTTTTCATGACACCTAGTGAAATGCCATGAGGATGTACATATCCTTCTGAGAGAGTAAGATCCTCTCCCATAGCATTGAGAGACACACTATTAGTGGAACCATCAGTATTTCCTTTGAAGCTACCATTTGAATATGCTTTATCATTTAGACAATTTCTTTTAAGGTACCTAGATTTCCATACCTCCAGTAGACTACTTCCTTCTTTTTGGATTTGCTAGATTCACCAGTAGTACGACTTCAATCAAGGATTGGTTTTCCTTTCAAAACCTTGTCTAAGCCATTTTGAATCAAAATATCTTTGGCTTGTACCTAACATAAGCCAAAATTCATTCTCCCATCAAATTTCTCTGTATCAGCCTTACAAGTAAACATTATGTTTTGCAATCCCAGTTCTACTCTTGATGCAATTCTAGTCTTGGTGAATTTACTGTAGATGAATATTACTTCCCAAGTAAGCTCCTAGGAAAGACTAGAGGGGTCACAAATGGTCCCACTTAAAACCTAGTCTCTTTAGACAATAAGTCTTTGTGACAAAGCTTACTTAGACTGTAATTATTCAACTACCACACCAAAACTCCAATGCACTACCAAGAACTTAAGCAAAACCTCTAATGCCCCACCACGAACCTTAACTCTAATGCCACTAGTTATGAAACTAAGGTGAACAATAGGGAAATAGGAACAATAAAATAATAATAACACAATGATTTTTGCATAGAAAACTCTAAAACCGGAGAAAAATCATAGGCTGTTAGAGACAATACTTTACTATATAAAAAATTGCCACAATTATATAGATTTTGAACTCACTTCCAATAACCCATCTGAAAGACCCCCAATACACTCCTCTTCCCGAGCTATCTCACTCACTCACACCTCCATGAGGAATTTTACCACCTCACCAAAGAAAACGTTACCATATCACTCACTCCCACCTTCATGAGGAATTTTAACCACCTTACTAAAGAGGACTTTATCTAGAGCTAAACTATGAGATGCTTCAAGTGGTGCACTTGTAATTAGGGAATAAGATCCTTTGTATAGGCTTCCAAGGCTCAATCTTTACCTTTTCGTTTTAGTAATAGGAATATTCTTCCTTCACTATTAAAACTCTCCCATTTAAAATATGATTAGTCTTTCTTTCCTAGTTGAAGTAGGATTCTCTTATTTCCAATTAGATTCTTTATTTCCTAATTTAATTATAACTCTTCTAATATGATTTTTATCCTTATCAAGACTTTAGAAATATCTTTAGGATTTTTAGGAATTATCCTTTTATTTAGCCAATATCCTAACAATACATACTAACATATCAATTTCATTTTAACTAACTTCGATTATAAATTTTTTAACTTTATCCTAGAATTTTAGCTTAGTTTTGTAACATATTATTATTATTATTATTATTATTATTATTATTATTATTATTATTATTATTATTATTTTGTAACTAATTCATTACAATGTGACTCAATAATTAAAATATATTTTATTTTTATGGTCAATTCATCATCTTTCAATTACTAGATTACAATCGATGTATGATCAATTATTTGTTTTATAAAATTAATTCATATCTGTAAATTTTAATAACATGACAATGAAATATTATATTTCTTTAAAGAAAAAGGTTATTTTAGATTTGTTAATTTTGTTTTGTTTTGATGAAAGAGTTCTTCCATAGCCCAGTCTCTTAACATTAGCCAATTATTTTAACAACATCTTGAGGGAAAGATATATATTGCCCTACAGAAGTGATGTTACTGTATTTCTAATCAAGATCTATCCCTACAACAAGATTTTATTTTTAGTGGGAACCGTAATTCTAAAAGATATATATTGTCTATATGTTCTTTTAGTGGAGGTAAAATAGGAACAACCCCTACATTAAAAGCCCCACAAATACAACCACTCCAAATACAATATCAAGAACTTATTTTAGTTTCTTCTATATCATAATGAATTTTAACAGCCACTCCAAATACAATGTTCAGAAGTACCACAAGAATATTAATTAAAAATATTTAAATAAATATTTATTTTATTCTTTATAGCTTGCCTTATTACTAACTTAGTTGTTCTATTTAGGTATAAATATTTTTCTCAACTAACCCCATCTTAATTTAGTAACAATATAATATTAATTTTTAAAAATATAACTTTTTAATAATTTTCATATACTTATACTTAGTATTAAATTGTAAATATTAATCTATACAAAATTTAATATTTTATGATAGCCTTAACTAAATTATTATCTTATAATGAGGTTAGAAATTTTTTTTGTCATATTTTTATATTGTTGCAAACTTAGAGTTCATAAGTTTAAATAGTATAATCAACAATTTAAAACTCTTCAATGATTTTTATTTTTGAATTTCTAATTTTTCAGTTATTGATTTGATTTCTCTTAAATATAGATTTATATGGTGTTCTCCAAGTTGTAGAGAAAAGTGAAAACAACAATGGAATTTGATTTTAATCTAGAAATAGATGAAGTAGAAGTAGAATTAGAAAGAGAGGCTGAACCATAGGGTTTGACAAATTTATATTTGGCAAAAAAGAAAGTATTAATTGTTTTACCTAGAAAATCCACTCAATTATTAAATATCTGTGAATTTTTATTACAACTTTGCCCTTATTTAAAATTGAAATGGGTATTATGAGATATGAAGTGGGGGCTAAATAGAAACACCCTTAGTAATGCCTAACTTTTTAGTTTTATATCTTTATTACCTTCTCTGTTGTTAGCTTTTACAACTAGAGTAGAAATAATCTGCTTGGCATGTTGCAGAAGTTGTAAAAATAATCAACTTATTAAATAAGTTGTAAAGTGTTTGGTATACAATATTTTAAAAGTTGGCATACTTTTTAAAAGCAATCTATATAGATGTTGGTAAATTAACTTTTAAAAATAGTTATTTTTAAGTACAGAAACTAGACATTTATATTTCTGAAGAGTAAAGATAATTTAAAATTTTTAAAAACATATTTTATAATTTTTAACTTGTACTAAACAATTTTTAAAATATAGTAAAAATTTTATATTAAAACTTATTTAATTCCAATTTTAAAAATTTCAAAATTTAGTCCAAGATTTGCAACATAGTGGTGCGATATTTATCGAGGATCATCATTGCAGTGTATCTGATATAACCATTAACAGAGACATTATCAATATGAGCCATTCTATGTATTGATGCAATTTTCTTCAGCTTTTGACAAGACATTTGGTTGTAGAAGATGATGAAAGATTTGAAAAGGCCGAAAACAACTAAACTGTTTTGTAGATCAACCAATGCCGATCAATTTGGTGTTGAAGGTGTCCACACTCACTCCAATAGTGGTGACCAAAAATAGTCATTGATAATTGTCAAGCGACTATTCAAAAAATATTAAATTATGAATAGAATTAAATAATTGTTTTATTAATTGAGGTATAAAAAATTATAATCCTCCCGCCATTTGAGTTACCCTAAGCTTTTAGAGACTTCATGGCATATAAATTTTAATTTTTAGTAGTTGAAATATTTTTCATTCTCTCATATAGTTAACATCTTTTAACAATTTTATGTGTTGGTTTTTACGTGGCACATGCATTGCACGTGACAATTTGATTTGTTATCATATGAAGAAAACTTTGAGTTTAATTGAAATTCCTAATGGATTATATTTCCTATTCATGTGAGTAACTAAAATGTAACCATTTCAAATTAGGAAAATCCTAATAGCAATAGGACAAGTTAAAATTGGAATCCTTGTCAAAGAGGAACATGACATTAATTATCCTAATTACATTAGGATATTAGGTTGAACACCCTAATTCAATTAGAAGTGTCCTTGTTTGATTCCTACTGACATGGATCATGATATAAGATTCTTTTCTAATCATTGTAATGAGATCTTGCAAGATCAAGAAAGGATTTGCAGCTGAATGGGAACACTATATAAAGTTATCTTCATAGCTAGAGGACTCATGCATACAAAGGCTATTGAGGAGAGCAAATTCAGAACAAGGAGTTTGTCTTTTCTTTGTTATGTTTGTGAAGTATTGAGCTTTGATTATGAGTGATAGATTATGTAAGGTTAAGGGTTTGAGCTCTACATAAGTCTGTAATATTTATGGGTCTGTAAGGCTTGGGGGATAAGTGCTTACATGAGTTTGTAATAGTATCAGGTGTTGTGTCATTCTTAACAGGGTTTAGTTAAGAGAATCATGATAGAAAAAGAGCGCATCAGAAGAATACAAGTGAGACTAGTGTTGTAATCACGGATAGATCAGTTTACATAGATTAGGTCAGTGATTGGGAGGTAGTCTACCACCATGAAGGGTCCTAAGTTTTGTAAACACATACAACATAGTGAATTGCAGCTCTTATCACTTGTTAATGTATATTAGTTATAACCAAACCACGTAAAAATTTTTGTTCCGATTTTCTTTACTGTTTTCAGTTAGATTATTCTTAATCATCCATTTACTGCAAAAACTAAACAATTGATGATAGGGCAGGTTCCATTAATACATTAGTGAAAATCAAATTTGATTTGTAGGTTCAGTCAATACTAGAAGTTTTATGCTTGCAGGTATTTCTAATTTATTCTATATTTGGATTGATTAGTTATAGATTATATTTCATGTTTTGGGACCTTTAAGCGGGATTACAAGATTACACGTCTCAGTCCGCTAATGGTCCCCTTTTTGCAACTGGTATTCTGCTAATACATTTGGTTATGAAGTGTTAAGCTCTTTTACAATCAAAATGTGATTGATGATCTTTCATTTCATATTTTAAATATGCCATTTATATTACCCGTTTATGCTCCCAATTTCAATGAGGTTGAAATGTCTACTATTTAGAATTGTTAATTTTATTTTATTTTTCACTAGATATTCCGCATACAGGGTATTCATTCAAAATTTCTGTTACGTTTTATAATTTGAATACAAAATTTTGGTTGACAACTTTTATTTAAAAATTTATCAATTAACTAATTATTTTAGTTAGATCCATATTCTTTTAAGTTATCAGTAACTATAAATATACATAAGCATAAGTATCATTGATATTTTAAACTAGTAGGTCAATAAACTTTTTGTTTATATTATACATAAGAATACTAATTTAACACTCTTTTTAACTTTAACTAATGGAAAAGTGGTGCTTCCAATATTAATTAACGACTTCTTACTAGATAACGATTAAAACCTTGTGTAGAGAAATGTCAATCATTCTTTTATATCTATCAAATTCTGTTGCGATCAAATGAATAATTGAATTTAAAATTTTGTAATTTTTAGTCTTCTAATTTATTTGAGTATTATTTTTTCTCGCATGCAACATTATTTTCTTAGAAGTTGTCAATTTGGCAAAGCAATTAATTAACAAAAGGAATCTTTTTTCCTTATATTGAAGGAGAAAATATTGTAAATAAATTTAGCATAGAACTAATTTTAGATGATTTTTGAAATTTTAAAGAACATCCTGTTACTTTTCGGCCTCCCCAAAAATTTAATCCTAGCTCTACCGTTGTCTATACTTACTGTCAAAATGTTTTGCCATATGTCTTTCCATTTTAAATGAGATAAAATTTATACCCTGCTTTTCTACTTTTGGTTCATGAATTCGTTAAATATTTTGAGATTAGAAAAAAAAAAAGGGAAACATGTTATTACATTCATTCTCCTTTTGTGTGCCTACTTGGATTGATCATACAATAAGCAGAATAGACAAGACTAACACAAAGTATCAGTACAGTTTTCTTCGGTGAACCTTGACCTCCTTGTATGTGGAGATGATCATATCACTCCCATAAAGTTATCTAATAATTTATAAACATATGATCCAGAATTATAGAACAACTAATATTCATGGAAATTATAATTATTAATGAGACCCTTTTTCTTTTTACAGAGTTAAAGTAATATTTGTTCTATACATCTAATTTCTTGCTTTTTAGGAGCGTAGCATATGAATGGTTTTAATTAATATTAGCTTTACAGAGGAAATTGACCTACTGAGAAGATGAGTGTCATGGTATTTGGTATTATCCCTTGCTCCTTAAAAGCATTCATCGCCTCTTCCAAAAACTCTTCCCATTTGAGGATGTTTTGCGTGCAAGCGTATATATAATTCCCCCACTGATCTGGTCGGCAGTATCCATCTCAATACAAAATCATTTATAGCTTCTTTATTACTGCAAGAAATATAAATTATCGATAAATACATATAGTTAGATCTTTATGGAAGGAAATGAAATTGTAACAAGAACAACATAAAGTGTTCAAATATTGACGTGGAGTTGCGACACTACAAGAAAGCAAGGTATATGCTGCACCTTTTTACGGCAATTTTTAAAAATTGCTGTAAAAGGTAGTTGAGGAACACGTTTAAGGAGGTTTATTAAACCGCCGTTGAAAGGGTCTACAAAATATCCCAAATCATTTCTGTCTAACCCTAATTGCAAATTTTCATGTCATTTTCCCTCTCGCTTCTTCTCAAGTTCCCCTATTTGCAAATTTTTTCAATTCAATTCCCCGCCTCTTCTTGCTTCTCAATCACTTCACGGTGCCAATTTCGTGCATTTTCTTAATCTAGTCGCTTCTCAATCACTTCTACATCAGCTCTTACTCTTATAATCTCACTCTCTTGATCTCAGGTATGCTGCTGTCTCGGTCTCAATTCATTGTTATAATCTCGTTTCTCTTGGTTTATCTTGTTTCTCTCTCAAGTGTTTCTTGTTTCTCATTTCTCGGTTTAACTTGTTTCTAGGTCTTGGGTCATGAATTTAACATGTTCAGTCATGGTTTATCTTGCTTTCTAGGTCCTGGGTCATATAGGTAATTAATATTTGGGCCATATAATGGGGAGATTCTGAATGCATAAAACGAAATTGAGTGCACAGCTCTCATAATATTGTTTGAAAGACTAACTTTGAGTCTTCATTGTGACGGTCAGTGGAGCAACAATGGCCTGACTTATATCAAGGACATTGGAAGTTCACTGAAAGCAAGTTTTGTTTATTTATTATTTCTTTTTATTTATTATTTTTTTGCTTCTCTTTGCGTTGTTGATAAAAATTATATTATAATATGTTTTCATTTCAATTTACTTTCGTGATAGAATTGATTAAGCAAATTGTCTCATGATTCATGATGGAGAATTACAGATGACGATCTTTTAATTTAATATACATTTTTTTGCAGTAGCCCCCATGTTGGAAATATTTAAAAATTCATTTTGGAACTTGAATTGGAGTTTTAATGATTTTTTTCTGAGTTAATGAAATGTATATTCGGTGGTCAATAATTAAGATAGAGAAAGTGCAAGAAAATATAGCTAGTATAGAAAGAAAATTTCTTTAGAGATTAGCTAAAGATCATTATGAGTGTTGAAGTGTGTTCTTCCCATTTAGAAAATTAGGTATATATGAAAGCCTCTGATTGGATCTTTAGTAATTAACTTGGATGACCCGGTAGCCAAGTTAATTAAAGGACAAAATTTTGTTTAATTCTTACTCGTACTATTTGATCTTTATTTTTTGTTGGACTTGTAAATCCTACAAACTACTCTGCAAAATAATTCTAATGCATAACATGTGAAGGTTTGATATTTGGAGTTTACTTGCATTCGCAAGAAAAATAATGAAGACTTAAACTCATAAACTATTATTTGGTTGACAAATTAAAAGTATATATAACGGAGTTTGTATTATTGTATAAGTATTTTCGGAGAATTGAAACATGGTGATTTGTCAAAGTGTAAGACAAATTCGCATATAAACTAAGAGAGAGATGAAGACGTGGCCTTGCCCAATGCTAAGCTAGCTACTGTTGTTGTATTTATATTTATTTTTATATAAAAAGATGAATTTCTTTGACTGCTCCAGTCCAGATTGTCACTTATTATGCAAAGTTTACAAGTAAAAGTCGATTCATAAAACCACTTTGGCTGCAGTAAAATTACTTTTGAAAAACATTTTAGTATTTTCTTTTGTGTTTGTATTATGATAGCACAATCTAGTTGATCACTAGTAGATTTAGATTATATATATAACTATTTTGTTGATTAGAATTATGTCTCCCATTTACTTAATGCCATTTACCTTATGGGGAAATGCCATTGTGAAGAGTCGAACTTAGGACTTCTTCGTGGCCTTACCAACCCTCTCCTGAGTCACCCTTGCCACTTGAACTAATCCACAGTCGATGATAATAAATACTAATTACCGATTGTATTGGTTTTAAAACTCCCACCGATTCTACTAATTACCTTATCACCTCTAATAACTAAGATGTACAATATCATGACATTGAGAACGTTGCCAAGATTCAGATTCTATTTTGTGGACAGAAATTGAGAATGTTGTTGGATCCAAGTAGGGCCTGGATTTTTACTAGCCCAAGTTAAATGGCCTAATAAAATCAGATGCTATAAGCAGGGAAGATAAACTTAGTAGGCTCGGCTGGGCTGGGCAGTGGGGAAATTACGTAGCTTGACTTAGTTGACTAACAAAGGTGGGAACCACAATTTTTGTAAAAAAAGTCATGACTCGAAATTTTTAATCCACTGATGAAGTGATTATTGGAAAGTAAAAAGATAAAGTAGAAGATAAATCCAAGGCCACCACTTAGAATTCTAGACATGTGAATATTTTTATGAGCGCGCAAGCAAATGCAATTTGCATTCTAATTATTTCTCATAATAATTAATTTGTCTAAACTTAGGATATATGTAAAGTGCATAACTTTAAAAGCACGTTTTAGCAATAATTTATCATAGGAAGATTTTAACATGATTAAATAAGTGCAACGTAAAATTTTAAAAATAATATAAAAATATCTTTTTAAATTTTCGTATGTGAAATTTAGCATGAATTTGAATTTTTTTTAAAGTTAAAAAGAGACCTTCCTAAATCAAAGATTTCTGACAATTTTTTTTTTCAGGTTAAAAGGAGGCTGATCTTAGGCCTAATCTGTCACTTTACACAAAACAGAGATTATTGATTTCAAGATTTTATCCAGGTACTTACTTTCTCTTCCTGTGCTATTCTGTCTTTTTCCTGTTTTAATTTTCTTAGAAATGCAAAAAAAAAAAATGATAAATCTATTTCTCTTTTTCTATGATCTCTATGATTTCTATGCTAGCTTGAGCTAATGGTGTAGGAAAATTTTTCTAATGTTTGTTACTAGTTTTTGCTTTCTGCTGAATGCATGCTGTGCATTGTTCATTAGTGATAAAATCAATAAACATGTCAATTTTTTCTATGTCTTTGATTAACAATTAGAATTGTCTTTGATTTTGAGTATATATATAGTTGCCAATCATTTCTCTATTTTAAGAATTCCACTCGTTTCTATGGAGTTAAAAAAAAAAAAAAAGCTACTCCAGGCCTCCAAACCACTAAATGATATGCAAAAAGCAAAAGCAAAGTAGCCTACCAACAAATAAAAAAATTGAACCATACACAAAAACTGCTCCAACCATTAAACCAAAATGAAAACCAAGCAGCCCACTAAGCCTTCTATAAAGAAAAATTATGATATGATTAAATTTCAAAACTTTTTCCTTTTTCAAAATTTAACTTACTGAGGATTGTCTCTTTGATTTAATTTTAACAGTTAATAATCCTTACATTAAAGTCAATCTCAACCAATCCAACCAGCCCACAATCAGCCCAAAGAAGACAAAGCAACCCACTTGAAAAAGCCTCACACCAGCTCACTAAACCCAAAAAAAAAAAAAAAACAAACCAACCCACTACACCTATATTAACTAAACTAACCCACATCAAGCAAAGAAAAAAAAAAAAAGGAAAAGTAGCCCATTTAAACCACTTATGAAAAAAGCACCCAGCTCAGCAAACCCAAAAGAAAATCAAACCAACCTACTACACCTATAACAACCAAACCAGCCCCTACTAACCAAATAAAACAAAAAATAAAAAAGCCAAAGCAGTCATTTAAACCAAAAAAAAGGTCACACTAATTAACTAAACCTAAAAGAAAACCTAACCAATCCACTATACCCATAATAACCAAATCAGCCCACACAGTATCTTAATTTTTTTTTAAGGCAAAGCAACATTTTTTTTAAAAAAAAAAGCCATAGTAGCTCACTAAAACCAAAAGAAAACCTAACCAGCCCATTGCACCCATAACAACTGAACCAGCCCATACTAAGCCCACTTAAACCAAAAAAAAGCCCATTAAACAAAGAAGTACCAAACCAGCCCACACTAAGAAAAGAAATTAAAGCAAACCAGCCCAGTAATGCCCAAAAAAAAAACATAAGGAACCAGCCTACTAAACAAAGAAGTACCAAACTAGCCTACTCTAAGAAAAATAAATTGAAGCAAACCAGCCCACTTAACCCAAAAACAAAAAAGGGAACAAGCCCACTAAAAAAAGAAGTACCAAACCAGCTTACATCAGGAATTAAAAATGTTTAGCAAACCAGCCAATAAACCCCAAAAACAAAAAAATGAACCAACCTACTAAATGAAAATATAAACCAACCTGACGAATTCTAAACTAATGGATTTTTCTTTATTTGAAATTAATGTGTTTCCTTGTAGGTGAGCATTGTAGATACTACAAACCACTAGAGCCAAAAGAAGAAGGTTTACATCGGTTGTTTCATATAAAGTACGAAAACTGCTTCTATGCTTTGTTATAAATATTATGTTTTCTCGTGTTTTTTGAAAAGTTTATGAACATGAATTATAGTTGTCATATTCAATTGTTATTTATGCATATAAGTTTAGACCCCATTCAAGAATTATTATTCGACATATATCTTTTTTTCATTTTTATTGATAGATGGCAATGAAGAGTGTACGTCTAGTAATAATTCTTGAATTATTCGAATTTGGACAGTTTAAGAATGCATAAGTTTTTATTATAAATTAGTAAGTAATGTTTTGTTCCATCTTAACGAAAAATTTGGTTACATTTCCTCATGTTCTCTAAGTACATAATAGATGATTGTGTGTTTTATGTTAATTTTCGAACTTCAAAATAACACATATATTCAGTCAACTATATGTGTGTACTTGGAGAACTATGGGGAGATGTTGTCGAATTTTTCATTAAGATGGAGCAACACATGACTACTAATTTATAGTTCAAACTTATTCATTCTTGAATAGGATAGGAGCACCAACCTTTTAGATAATTACAATTAGGTTTTATATTACATTTACTCACTTGCGCATGAATAAATTTATATTGATATGAATTGTATTCATTACTTTTAAGGGAAATTTTTATGGATAAGAGTTGGATTGACTTACCAATTGATGTTGTCGAGCATATTTCACTGGGGTGGAGGGATTTCTAAACTTTGCCTTTGGCAATTTAGTGAATGACGCTAGAATATTATGTCCATTTAAGAAATGTCACAATCGATATCTTATGGATAGATACACAGCAAGGGAGCATTTAATACGTAATGGGTTTTTGAGAACGTACAAAAGGTGGACCATACATGGTGAACAATATACACCTATAGAGTCTGACCAACCTAACGAACATTTTGAGGTTGGTCGTGAATCTACAGGGGGTAATGATATGGTTGGAATGATACATGAGGCCATGGAGATTCTCAATAATGATTTTGGTGAAGGTAGTAGTTGTCCATTAGATGGTGAAACTCAAACATATTTAAAATGACTTGAACAAGTAGAGTGCCCCGTGTATCCAGGTTTTGAAAAATTTACATCACTTTCATTTACTGTTCAACTTTTGCAACTTAAAAATTGCACGGATGGACAGACAAATCAGTGACAAAGTTACTAGAACTTTTGAAGAACGTCTTTCCTAACCAAGTAAAAATTCCTTCTTCATATTATGAAGCACAAAAGTTAACTCCTGACTTGGGGTTTACATACAAGACTTGAGATGCTTGTCCTAACAATTGTATGTTGTTTAGAGGCTAGTTTGCAAATTTGGATAGATGTTGCATATGCCAAATGTCTCAGTATAAGAACTTTGATGAGTTAAATGATGCATCAAATTCGCAGGGGAATATAGCAACAAAGCAAGTTAGATACTTTCCATTAATTTCTCGGTTAAAAAGATTATTCATGTCCTCAAAAACTACTTCTCTTATGCGATGGCATGCAGAAGATCGCATTAAAGATGGTGTTCTTAGGCATCCGAGTGATAGTCTTTGTTGGAGAACTTTCGATGAAAAAAATCCAGATTTCACTGCTGATTGTCGTAATGTGAGACTTCGCTTGGCAGCTAATGGATTTAATCCTCTTAGGACTATGTCTATAGCACACAATACATGGCTTATTGTGTTAATGCCATACAACTTGGCCTCCTTGGTTGTGTATAAAAGAAAGTTTTTTCATATTGTCTGTGCTCATTGATGGTCCCAAAGGTCTTGGGAATAAAATTGATGTCTTTATGCAACCATTGATTGAGGAATTGAAAAAATTATGCAGTGAAGGTGAACTAACCTATGATGCATCATGTAAACAAATGTTCAAGCTACATGCAGCATTGTTGTGGACTATCAATGACTTCCCAGCATATTCAAATCTATCTGATTGAAGTACAAAAAGGGAGAAAGCATGTCCTTGTTGTTTAGGAAATACGGTTTCCAAATGGTTATCTCATAGTAGGAAATTTTGTTACATGGGTCATCGACGATACTTACCTACAACTCATAGATTTCGAAGGATCAGAATTCCTTCAATGGCAGAGTGGATACGGGACCTGCTCCATCTTGGTTGTCTGGTTTTGATATAAAACAACAAGTACAAGATGTACTAACTGAATATAAGACAAAAGATCTTCAAAGGAGCATGAATAATTCCCAGATAAAAAATCAGGCAAACATCTGGACGAAGAAAAGTATTTTTTTTTAACTACCATATTGGGAGCATAACTTAATTAGACATGATCTTGATGTCATGCACATTGAGAAGAATGTCTATGACAATATACTATGGACATTGTTGGGGGATCCTAGGAAATCAAAAGATAATTTGAAGGCTCGCTGTGATTTGAAGGATATGAAAATTAGAAAAGCATTGCATCCCTAAGAACGGGGGGCTAACAAATTATATTTACCTCCTGCATGCTTCTCAATGACCAAAGAAAATAAAGACATCTTTCTTAGTGTGTTGAAAAGAGTCAAGCTGCCAAATGGTTATGTATCAAATATTTCTCAACGTGTTCACATGAAATAGCGGAGCATTTTAGGCTTAAAAATTCATGACAATCATATACTGATACAACAACTGCTTCCTCTTGCTGCCTTGTAGGGCATTACCAAAAAATGTTGTTGCCACTTTGATTGAGTTGGCAAACTTTTTTAAGCAATTGTGCTCAAAAGTGAACACTAAAGAAGATTTAAACACTATTCAAGATCGAGTTGTGTTTACACTATGTCATCTTGAGAGAATCTTCCCACCTACATTCTTTGATATAATGGAGCATTTGCCTGTCTATCTTTCTCAAGAGGTATCATTAGCGAGGCCGGTCCAATTTCGATGGATGTATCCAAATGAAAGGTACTACAAACCACCATCTTAATGTCTTTTAATTTCTATTAATTTTTAATTAATTAATTAGTATTTATAAATTTCATGAGTTCTACAGGTATTTACTAACTTTAAAGAGATATCTGCATACTTGTGCACATCCTGAGGCTTCTATTGTCAAAGGATACCTAATGGATGAGTGCACAAATTTTTGTTCAAGATATCTTGATGAAGTGGAAACTAAACTTAATCGAGGACCTCAAAATAAAGATGGTACCTTTGATGAAAGAGATCAATTTGAACTTGATCATGTCTCGTGGGTTCAAGCACATAGATATGTGTTAGTCAATACAACTTCTATTGATTCATATCGAGAGTATGATATTTATAATTTTCCTTCGTTACATCATTTTTTTCTTATAGAGCTAAGTAAAGGTACTTTCATCACTTTTTAATATCTTCTAATGTCTTCTATCATAGAAAGCTTCTCAATGAACTTCAAAATGAAATGTCCCATTCTTCTATTCATGAAATTCAAAAAGAGCATAACAAAAAATTCCATGAATGGTTTTGTGATCATGTAAGTGATTAAAATTTAGTTGATATTTTTGCTTATAGGGATTTTTGTTCCTAACTATGTGTTTCCATAGGTTCAATCCTTACAAGAGATCTCAAATGTATCATTGTCCGAGAAAATTATCAATTTAGCTAATGGCCCTAAATGTGGTGCACGTCGCTATAAATCTTATGTTGCTAACAACTTCAAATTTCGCTCCAAGGTGACCGATAAACACAAAGCCACACAACAATCTAGTGTTATTTTGAAGGCTGATACTATGAGTTATACTAGTGCAAGAGATCAAAATCCTCTTTCAGGCAATGTAACATTTCTTGGAGTGTCAACGGATATAATTCAAATTCGATATGTCAATGACATGACTTTCATGTTGTTCAAGTGTAATTGGGTTGATAATCAGACTGGAAAGAAGTGTGATGAGTTTGACTTCACATTGGTTAATTTTAATTATCTGTTATACAAAGATAATAGTGTTGATGATTAACCTTTCATTTTAACAGAGCAAGTTTGTTATATTCAAGATCCTATAGATGAAGATCGGCATGTTGTTCTTAAAATGTCAATAAGAGATACATTTGATCTTAATTCCAAAAATTCATCTATTGGGAACATGGTGCCACAAGTTAAGCTATATACACAGCAAGAACTAGATGAATGGGGTTATTTTTGTGAGTAAGATGTTCAATGGGTTAGGCAAGGAGTTGAGAGAACAATAGTGATCATCAAAAGAGAAGACACAATGATGATCATATGGATGATCTTGATTGATAGTACTTTGTTCGACATGTTTTTATTGATTACATGATTTTTTATATGGCTTTTGTTTTAGGGGCATTCTTCTGTTATCCAATTATGTGATTTCCCCTCATCTATGTGTAACTATTACTTTTTATGAATGAAATATATAGTGTGTTCAATTAAACTTGTATGGATTGTAATTTTTTATTATATGCATATGTTAATTATCATGGGACTTAAAAAAATATTATAGCATTTTTTGACTGTGAATGTTTTTTGAATAGATAAATATGCCGCCAAAAAGACCAAGAGACACCTCTATGGAAGTATAATACAACGGGAAGTAGAATCTCGATGACAATCAGCAACATCTTCTCAAACTCAAACGAATAATGAAGGTATATACATGTTTATTTTCATTTTTTTAATTTAAGGTTGTTTAAACATTTGTTGTTGTGTTTTTATAGATACGGGTGGTATATCAAGTGTTGTTAAAGGATGTGGAGCAGCTCGTACTGTTTGTGAGTGGGGTACAGGCCAGAGGTTGCATATTCAGTTTAACTCTCAATGGCAACCAATAAACACAATCAAAGACAAATTAACCACCCAACTTGGAATCGTAGCCAAAAATGGCAACATGGCTCTATTGACTTGTCGTCGATGGCAAAATATGCCATCACATCTTTTGGATGCCATTTGGAAAGAAGTGAAGGTATTTTTTTTTTTTTGAAGAAATTCATAGGTTACATGTATATGTATTTGTACCTCCATTAATCTGTTACAATTTGTTTTTGCAGGATAATACAGATGTTCTTGATGAGTATAGACCTCATTATTTACAACATATTGACAACCTTTGGCGGGATTGGAAAGCTCGTGTAAAGAGGGATTACTACAAAAAATACGATACGGATGAGGACTAGATAAAATTCACTCCTCTTAGAGTTCAACCAGATCAGTGGCCTATTCTTGAAATTTATTGGGGAACAGAATAGGCTAAAGTATGTGCCTAACACAATAAAAAAAGTATAGATTACATATTTGTTTGTATTTATATTGTAAGTCATATAATATAATTGTTGTTAACATTGTTTATATTATAGGAAGCTGTAGAGAAGAATAAGGTAAATCGAACACAACAAGTTGCACTTCATCGAACAGGCCACACATCGTTTGCCTAGAAACGAGAAGAGGTAAGTTATATTTGTTTGTTTATATGCTCTTTACTTGTTGGTTATAAAGATCTACTTATATCTCTTTACCAGTTGTATTATTTTAGTTCTGTTATTTTTTTGTTTAGATGATAAGAAATGGAGAGCAAACTGATCGCATTAGTGTCTTTGTCAAGACTAGAACAAAAATTAATGGGGAAATAGGTGATGATGAAAGTGCAGAAATAAGTGTAAGTTCTTTAAAATTTTGAACTTATCTATTCATCATCCATCTGTAAATTAATTTTGCTAAATACATTATCTTTATTAAGTTGTTATTTCTTTTCATTATGTTATAGACTCAATTTAATAAAGGTTTGTCTCAATTTCCATGAGACCAGCAAACCTAACAAGTGAGAGAAGAAGTATTTGGCAATGTAATGGGACCTGATCATTACGGTTATGCCCAGACATATGGTTTTGGTCCATCTCTGACTGACGTTCAAGGCAGCAGCTCATCTTGATATTAAATTGAGGGAAGAGTTAGGTACTTTATAGCAATAACACAATAACTTGAAGGAAGCACACAAAAACTTGAATGAAGCACACAACAACTTGAAGCAAGATCATAACAACATGAAAATGATGTATGATGAAGTCGTTTCCTTCCTACAAGAGAGGTTTCCAGAATTTATAGAGAGGTGTGCCACAAGATT